>CBVK0100603514.1:0-16740 GCA_900067695.1 Picea abies | reverse complement strand
GCGACTTCAAGTCACCTGAAGGAATGGATACTTGGGATTCTAGCTTAAATGTCTCACATGAGTGATTGTTCACTGAAAGGGTGAGTATTTGGGATTATTTTTCATGTGAACCTTGAAAATAAAATGCAGTAAAGGGTTCACTATTGTTTTCAAGAGACAACAATGTAGAAGGTTCATTCAAATAAGGAATGTTAACATAATCCAAAACTTCATTTTCCAAGAAAGGAAATAAAAACTTGAACTTATAATTTTCCCAATTAATAAAATAAAGAAAAATATTTTTCAAATACATAGGGAATAATAGTAAAGGATTGAGTAACAAAACCACAATTTCTTGAAATAAGTCTTTCATGATGAGCCTAACTATCTCAAAGATATAAGTCATTTCCAAAAGGGTTATCTTCCTAGTGGAGTCCTCAATAATTTGGAGTCACCGGGTGAAACTATTAACTAAAAAATCTTCTTTAAACAATTAAAACACTTATTGTTATGTTCATATTCATCACCAGGGAACATAATCTAAACTTTTTTCATTTGCAAGGTGTTGAGGGGTCCGATATCCATTTAACACAATAGCAGGAACCAAACCTGCTTAAGAGGCCCAATTTGACTCGTAAGCGTTTGATGAGTGGTAATGTTCTCCAGATTTGTGATATGGCTCTAATTTGCGATGGAATTTAATAGTGCTGATGGATATGTCTTTTCTGTGAAACCTTTCCTCAGGCTATACAGTTCTCTTTTTGGTTCTTTTCTAACATTTATAACAAAATAAAGAAATATCTTAAACTAAAATGGAAAAGGGAAGTTAAATCGTGTGTTGGGGGGAAGGGTGGGTTTTAGGTTAACCTTTATACCTTAGCATGAAAACAGAGAAGATCTAAACTAATTCAAACTAGAAATAATATTATTTTGACTAGTAATCATTCAACTTCGTCTGAGATAATAGTTACAGAAAGAAAATATATATGTGACAAGAAGTTAGTGCAAGAAAATTAATTTCCAATGCTCTATTATCAATCACAAGTTAACACAATTGATTTCTATTCATCAATTAGAATAAAAGAATTGTTGCAACATTTATAAGATAAATTTAAATAACAAATACAACAACTCTTACTCAATACAACAACAAATAGTGAATTTGAAGACAGAGATAATCCCCTTCAGTCCAATCACATTCACGCCTCAGATGAAAGAAGTGTCTTTGGTTATAAAACAAACTTCTTAATTAAAATAACTTGTGCATAAATAGTTCTCTTACAATATTATAGGAAAAGTCTTTCTCTCCAAAACCATTGACCTCTTGTCCAAGGTCGATGCCCTTATTTATAGAAATAACTAAACTAAAAATAACTACTAAAGTTGTGCTAAGTTAAGAAAACGCCACATGGTGGACCTTATCTATCTATTCTCTTTTGCTACTCTAGTGTTTTTACTGAAGTGGATTGTTCATTTTGTATTTTGACCATCTTCAGAATATATCTTCGCATGTGTTTTCATATGGGAACCTATGTTGATCCATTGGAGCAGAGAGGACCTCCTTCATCTCAACTTCCTATTCTTTATACTTGATTAGTTTGATACTCAAGCATTGTAATATTGTGAGAGATTTAATCAAAGTATCCATTAACTTCTTCACTTGACCCAAGATCATGCTTGAAACCTACAAAATCTCTACTTCGTACACTTGTTGTTGCTCTACATGTTGCTTAACTATGTCGCGTACATCAATGAAATCCTTCGGTGGGACAAACTCTGGCAAGTCGGTATTCCTCATTTCCTGATAGATTTTCTCCCAACGTTTCTCACATTCTTCCCATCTCTTCTACATTTTCTTCTAGTGTTCCTGAACCATTCTTACCCAATGTTCAACTGCCTTCCTTATTTGGGAGATACTATTGTCCATCATCACTCGGATTCCATGCTCTTCTGTATCTAGGCGCTTTTGTACTTTGTTGATGTAGTCTATCCATTGTAAGGATTGGTGTGCCTTCTCATACCATCGTTGTATGTATTTACAGGTTGCAAGCCCCATGAGGGTATCTTCTTGGAAATCAACTATGCGGGTAGTGAAGATGTCTCTCTCGCTTGCGAATTGTGCATACATCTCTCATAACTCACACTTCAAAAGTACCACTGCCTATGTTGAATTTTGGTAATACTCTTCTTGATGTCACAGATGATCCAGTTCTTTCTTCATGGTGGCCACCTCCCTTTCATCCCTTTTCACTCTGTCTAAAGTAGCATAGGTTATGGCCATCCATGCTCTAATTAGCTTAGTCATATTAGCACTTTCTGTGTCAAACAAAGTTTCCTATGTGGTTATGAAAAGTGCGCTATCGAGCGTGAGCTTCCTTTAATTAATTTTATTCTCATCACAACTTACCTTTTCTTGTCATAAGTAATTTCCCATATATCGACAACTTCATCTACTGGTTCATGAATTTGTTTATCGCCCTAGGATAAAGTATTGCCTAGGGTTCCTTCCATATAGATATTTTCCATGGCAGGTTCTTTTAATTCCTTAGCAGGGAAGGTTCTTATATGCTCTGGTTATTTGGCGTTCTAATGGTCCTTGTCGGCTAACGAATTCTTCGTCCTAGCTGGGGAACTAGGTGAAGGATCGACATTAGTTGGGAGTTCGACCATTGAGATGTCGATTTTTGGCTCCCCTATTCCTTCTTCTTGTTCACCTGTATCCAATTCATTCTTAGAGTCGTCACCCTGAGGTTGTGTTTCCGGTTGATTGGGAAAAATAGTGTCAAGAGTTTTCCTAGCCTCATGGTCACCTTCCTAGGAATTTGGGGTCAAAACATCGAAAGCTGGAGTAGATGTTTGCCCTGGTTCCTCCTCTTGTGTGATTGGTATCGGGGTTATGCACGAAGCTTCTTAACCTTCCTCATCGTCATATATGGTGATTAAATCTATGATTATAGTAGGCATACCCGCCAGATTTGATACTCTTGATGAACTTCATTGAGTTGTAGTAGTCACCGATGATCCTGCCTGTGGTGACATAGGGTTTGGGTTTTCTTGATCAACAGTCTTCTTTGGTGGAATTGTCTCTGATCCATTTAGCACTTCCTCATGATTACTTGTATCGACCGGGGTAATACTCAAGGGTCCTATCAAAGGTTTAAGTGGGGGATCTTCCCCTAATCTTTTCATATCTCTTTCGGCTTCTTCTAGTACAAATATCCCCCTCCTATGTGCCTCTTCTTCTTCTAATTATTTGTTTTCTTCTCTTACCCTGAGGGATTCTTGATCTATTTTCTATATTGTCTCCACTTATTGATACATAGTCATTTCTTTGAACTTGGTCATGTTAGGCTTATCCCTTCTATGGAGCACTTCCTCCCAGTCCTAGGCGCCCTCAGTGAATATCTCATCTTCGAAGCTATTATGAGCATATGGCTAACATCAAGACACCTGTGACATGTGATGGAGTACCAAGCCATTTGGATCATGCTTATAAAAATGGCCTGTGGGGAACTGATACTCAAGATGATTGAATCCCTCTTGTTTCTCCTGTGTAGTGTATTTTACCATGTAAAACCCAATATGAAAACCATAGGGTATGGAATCCCTCTTCTTATCTTTTACCAATGAGGCATTATAGCCTTGCAGAATGGTCTAGTAACAAATTTCTCCCAAAGTGAGATGGTTCAAGACATGAACAAGGAGTAGGTGTGGCATGCCAGTAGCTATGAACACTCTGATATAAGTTCTTGTTTCTTCAAAATACCAGTGGCCCACTTTGGAAATCATCCTTTTGGCTGCCACTGAAAGACTTGGGAATTATTTTCTAAATATAATGAAGTACACTTGGGCTATGAACTCATCACATATCAGGGTGTAAAATTTCTTGTACCTATTTTCCCATAGAATGATGAAATAAACATGCACAGGTAACTTAGCAACATGCCATCTTAAATTCATACCTGCGAAAATGTTGCTTGCACAAATTATGTCCAACAAGTACGATGCCATGTGGAAAATTGACGTTTCTCCATCCTTTGGTGTCTGCTCCTATAGGATGTTGATGCTTATCTATTTGGAAATGATGGCTCCATAATTGAAACCGCTCCCGAAGATTGCCAAGGTATATGCCAAGGGCATACACGCTTCTGAAAACTTAGAGAAATACTTTTCCCCATACAATTGAGAGATTAAAGACATTAAATACATATATTATTCTCTACAGTTTACCATGCTATACCAACCATTTCTCATGTTTTTTAACTTCTTATCTTCCTTCCCCCATGAGGCCAATAACCTACTGGTGTCATGGAACTCATAAAATATGACCACAAATGATGTATTTAGCCTTTCCTCTAGGTCTTTGAGCTTGTAGTATTTTTGAACCTCTACTGGAAGAAAAACACCAACACATTCTCCATGTTCATTATTGACTGTTCATTTTGTCACATCTGTGTGGTCAATCATCCATCCTATGGTTTCAATGTATGGAAAAACTGGGGTCCAATAGGCCACCATATGTAGATATGATCGCCTAATGTTTGGGAAAACCTGGTCATCCAATATCCTGACATCTGGGTCATTGTGAGGTGTAAAATATGGGTAATCTTCCTAGTTGATTTTGTTGAAAATATCTCCCCAATGTGGGACCATTACTTTAGATCTGGTGCTCGCCTCTATGTCCCCGAATGCCAGAAGTTGGGTAAACTGCTTTTTGGTAGAAGTGTGGACAATTGATTATGTCCTTGAGACAAAATCAAGCTCCCTTGTAGCTCCTGGTGTAGACCCTTCATCAACCCCTGGTTCTTTAATTTTGGGTGTTCTTGGTGAGTGCCTAGTCGTTGGATTTCTTGGAGGCATTTTTCTACAGAAAAAGAAAAATGTTATAGTGAGCTGCTAGCCAACCTCGACAAGTGTTATTGACACAATCATAAGTGTAGAAATGATAAAGATAATTCTTAACTCTTCCTTGCAAGAGATTAACCTGGTCTTACTGGTAGTCAAAGTTAGAGAGTGGGTCGTAACCTCCTCAATGATTTCTCTCACTTCTTCATCTTCTTCGGGAGATAAGTGATTTGCGAACAAAATACCATGTTTGGGAATAAAACTTGTAAATTTAAACATAAATCATACTTACCTTGTCGCATCAAGTCTTAAATTCGTGATGTAAATGTGGTTTGCACAATCTGCCACAGAATCCGCACCATGCTTAGGATTAAATGCAACATTAGTTGGCAACACAGGAGCATGTTATTTTAAAGTTCATTGGAAAATTCAAAATATGAAAGTTGGTCGGCACACAACATTGTGTTGTTGGTTATGTGAAGATATTAATTGTTTTAACAAATCACATATATAATCCTTCACTTAGACAGAGCTGTCTTCTCAAATTACTCAGGTGTTTTTTTTCACTCCAAAGAAACTTGTATGATCAGTATCAGGGATAAGAAGGATTGCAGATTAGCCAAGGTCATCAATGGATAGAGACTCAAAATAAAATAAAAATTTTGGTTTCTATCAATCTGCCAATAGTTGACGAGTGCATCGACATTGGAAGAATGTCTTTAACGTTGTTTCATTGGTTCCCCTAAGAAAAATTTTTGATTTCAATCCAAACCATCGTACAATGATGACATGGAAAAGAAACAGTGGAAATATAGACATGACACGGAAAATATCAAAAGATGATGTGGGTGATAACTGAGCAATACAGATTGTTCACGCGAGAAAAAAAAAACACTTGGCGTTTGATTTGACCCCTTTGGTGTGAGGATCATTTCGTTTCGGCGTCGGTGATTTTATTTTAGACATATGTTACCATTCCCTTTCTCCCTCTTCATCGATGCTGATGGTATATCGACGATCGATGATCAATGATTCTTGTTTCCTATGTTGACGATTTACCTTTCATATTTCACTAATTTCGACGGTACATCAACTATTTTAGAAAAAAAAATTCGCAGGCTAGAATCAACGATTGGCATGCTCTTTCTCCCATTTTTTCAATGTTGACAGTACATCGGAGATCAACGATTATCATTGTTATGTGGACATTTTTCCTTTCAGATTTCACCGATGCTGATGATGGGCGCGTGTCTCAAATTTTAATTTGTGCACACTTATTCTAAATTCCAGGTTTACTTGGAGAAAAATGTCTATCTGTTCAACAACTCCAAACCAAGCCGAGTGTGATTGATGATAAAACATAACAACATAGAAAATCCCATTGACCCCTACACAACTGAATTGATTCAGAAAATACAAAGTGGTACCCAAAAGAAAAATTTAACAAAAACATTTAGGGTGTGTCGAGTGCTCAACAAATGGATATTCTCTAGGCGAAAACAAAATCTATGCTCCTTCCCTTGTACTCATATTGTGAAAATTGGTCAAGAAACTATTTGGTTTTGTTATTTTATTTCAACATAACCTTTTTTATCAATGTGTACACAAGTTCCGAGGTTTGTGAATCCAGATACGCCTGTGGGGTTTAGCTTTTTCAATCCCCTTTCCTATCAACTGCAATCCATGTCCTTTCTAGACAAGAGTCGGGTAGGGTGTCCATTGGCGTGAGGCCATTTAGATATCATTACTATATTATTTGTTGCTCCACTACCAACGAGCATCCATATCCCCGATGGAGTCACCCCAACATCACAGACCTTGCTCTGCTACTAGTGAGCATCCATAGCCCTGGTGACGTTATCTACATACCCTCTCGGAATTTACATAGTAGTAAGTTATTGTTCTATTTTTTGGGTTTTTTCGTGACGGCTGTGGGACTGAAGAGTTCATAGGGTTTCATATGGCTATTTCCCACTACTACATATTGAAAAATTTATGACGACCACTTGCGACAAAAGTACTCTTTCGTCGCAACATGCAAGAGAAAAAGTTTTTTTTTTTCTAAATCTACCCCGTGTTCGTCACAATTTCGATGCCTACAGTTTGACTAAACTATAGTAGTCAATGTTCGTCTCAAAAGAGACAACCTTAAATTAGCCGTCACATAAGCGATGATAGTTGACCATAATAATTTAGTCAAACTTTACCATTGAAAATGACCTAAAATAAATAGTTGTAAAATATATATATATTTTTAGGTCACTATCATCGTAATTGCGATGATGGTGACCTAAAATTGGTCTATAAATATTTGACGATTTGAAGATGTTGTGACAATCTTGCTATAACAACGACGGTTCTGAAAGGGTATTTTTGTGCGGAAAAATGTCACAGAATGTTGTTAGAGGTGGGGAAAAAAGTAAAGCAGGTGAAAAGGGTGATGGTAGATGTTATTGCCCTTGTAAACAATGTTTCCTCAAACGTCCCATAAGAATTTTAATAGCAAAAACTACAAAACATTGTAGGAAATATGGTCACATTGATGGTGGATTGAATGAATATTGTACCATGGTAATTAGCTATATATTTATTATCTTTTTTTATTTTGTCAATTTTATATTAAATTATATATATGTATATATATTGTTTGAATGTTTGTTATAGTATACACTAATTTTGCATGATTGTTTTTAATTATAAAGTTAGAGTTGCCCTCTAACTTTCCACAGAATATTGCACCAAGTATTAGTATAAATGATGTTGTGCAATTTGAGGAACATCATCATGACCAAACAAATGAGGATCTCATGGAAGAAGATGATGGGACAAATCAAGTTAATGATCCCATGGAAGAAGATGATGGGACAAATCAAATGATCCAAGATTTGTTTTCGCAACCGGATGAGGATGGGGAAAATGTTGGTATTTATGATGAACCTCTATTAGAAAAGGCAAATAAACAACTTTATGAAGGATCAAGAGCAAATCTTCTCTCTGCTACATTGTTGCTGGTGAACTTAAAGGTTGTGAATAATTTGTCGAACACTTGTATGACACATATACTAAGGTATGTAATATGTTTTATCTCATACTATACATAAATGTTGATTTTATTATTATTTGTTTTTAGTGTTAATTAATGTGTAAAATAAGAATGCATTTTTTACGATTAATATTCTTACATTAACTAGTTGTTTGTTATGTTGTAGATTGTTAGGTGAATTTTTGTTACCATCGTCAAATATTTTACCTCACACATATCGAGGTTTCCATGCCATTATGAAAGACATTGGAATGGATTATCAAACTATAGATGCATGTCCTAATGACCATATTATATATTATGGACAACATGCTTCAAAAACCAAATGTCCACAATGTCTTATCAGTAGATATTGAACCGATCAAGTAACAAAAAGGGTGCCTCGAAAGGTTATTCGTCATATTCCCATAATTCCACGTTTGCAGCGATTGTTCAGGTGTGAAAGCATAGCACAATTTATGGATTACCATGCATGTAAAATAAGTGAAGATGGTGTTCCTCAAATGCCTGTCGATGGTTCTGCATTTAAGGAAATTGAGGAAAAATGGGCATATTTCAAAGATGAGCCTCGTAATGTTAGGCTTTCATTGGCAGCTAACGGTGTTAATCCATTCAGAGAGCTTAGGTCTATTTACTCAGTGTGGCCTATTTTTGTTATCAACAATAACATTCCTCCTTGGATGTCAATAAAGAAGGAGCACACAATGTTGACAATGATTGTTCCAGGTATTTGTTTACATTAATTTTTGGAATTTAACATTTTCATTTGTTTCAATTTTCACATAATATCTTTTGTTTATTTATTTAATTATATATATTACATGATATCATTCCTTTAGTAATTATGTGTAATTTCAAACAATTAGGTAAGTACCAGGTTAAAGATATGAATGTATATATCGAGCCTCTTATCGACAAGCTACTAAAGTTATGGGCTGACATCACAATGCATGACATATGTAAACCAAAAGGGGAGAAGAAATTTAAATTCCATGGAATACTTTTATGGACAATTCATGATGCCCCTGGACTAACACATTTTTATGGTATGTATAAGCATTCTAATATTTCTCTTTAATACTATACAATATTTTAATGTTATCATGGTGTATGTTTACTTTTTAAATAATATCATCGTATAATTGTCGACATTAATCCATTTGTTGCAGGTCTTCAAACAAAGGGTAAATTTGCATGTCTAGTTTGTGTCCCTAAGATGATGTATCATCATTCGAAAATTTTAGGAAAGATGGTGTTTGATGAGTATAGGCACCTTCTTCCTAAGAACCAAAGGTATCGTACTACTGAAAAACATCTTTTCAATGGGAAAGAAGAGACTGGTTTAAAACCACGAAGAATGACACCTCACCTATGGAGGTTGGAATATAATAGAAATCATCAAGGTACTCAATTTCATAATGTATCGTAGATCGTGTAATGTTTTTAATGTTTATTTTAATCATTGAATTTATTTTACCGTATTTGATAATTATTTTTGTGATTTCTTTTATGCTTCATGAAGGCCGCAATCATCATGAAGGTATTAATAATGGGCTTCCACGAGGAATGAAATCTTATCCTGCTCAATTCATGAGGTTTCCCTACTATGAGGAGCTAAAAATAGCTCATTTGTTTGATACAATGCATATCGGGAAGAATGTGACTAAAACGTTATGGCGAATCATAGATGGTAGGAGGGACAAAGAAAAAATTGTCAAAATTTGTACTGACATTCAGGAAGCCAATCATGCAATGTGAAGTGTGATCCGATATTCAAATAGATCAGATGGAGTACTAGACCGAAATAACCTTCCATGCTTATTAACAGAGCAACAAAGAAATGATGTAAAAGAGGTCATTCAAATAATTAAATTTCCCACGGGTTTTTCTTTAAACATAAAAAATATCTTAATGAAGAAAGGTGGATTTGGTGGGGTAAAAACACATGATTGGCATACCTTCATTAAGGTAATAATTTTGGTATACATATTTATATATATTGGCCTTATAGATCTTTTTTTTTTTTTTTCTTGTCTACTTTGATCGAAACAAATAATGATTCATTTTGTTGTTACAGTATGTTCTACCACTATCTCTCCCAAATGAATTTGACAACAACGTCAAACAAGTTATATATGATCTTGGAAAATACATGAGGTAAGACGTAGTTGTGATTAATAAGTAAAATGTTCTTTCAAATTATTGTTGTACTTAATGACACATGTTTTACTTGTACTAATGTAAAGTAATATATTATATTATGTTATGTTGAAACATGTTATTTTCTTGTGTCACGGTCTCATGTAGATGGTTGTCATTGAAAGAAATCCATGAAGATGATATAAAGTATTGAAAGAGAGAAATTCCTCGTCTAATGTGTGAAATGAAAAAGTATATACCTCCTACATTTTTCAATGCACAAGAACACTACCTCATACACCAAGTTGAGGAGATTGAAATTTGTGGACCTGTTCACACAAGGTCAATGTGGATGGTGGAGAGGCACTTGAAATCATTGAAGGTGTTGGTTAGACAAAGAGCACATCCTGAGGGTTCTATGGTGGACGGATATATGGTATATCAATCCATGGTGTATATTAGTCAATATCTTCCTGAATTAGCAGCGCCAACTATGCATGCAGTGGTTCGCATTTGGGATGTGAACTCCATAAAAAAATTTAAGATCAGGAGCATCTGTTGGGGAAAGGTAGAATGAAAAAAATGAGAGGTAATATATTAATAATTGTGACAATTTATATTAATAATACATATAAAGTTTCATTTTTGTGTATATGATCATACTCATTAATATATTAATATAATTTATTTCATAAATTATAAATATTTATAATTATACCTTCATATTGTACGGTATAACTAATATTTAATATTGGTGAATTATGTTTTTTTGATTCAGTTTCTCTAGAGTGGGATGCACTGCATTTATACATTGCAAACAATCTTGACTGGATGAATGTATGGATTGAAAGATGTAAACAACATAATGGAGGTAGGTTATCATGGCAACGACTGTCTGAATTGGTTAGAGAATCTTGTCGTAACGGAGATGCCAATGTTACGCAGAGGGAAATTGATCTAGCATATGGTTTGAAAGATGGAAAGGTAAGCAATTTCACCCATTTTATTCAGTTATTTTATATTATACTAATGTGACTACATGTGTACTGTATTTTTCAGATACTTTCTAAGTTATATAAATATATGTTAATTTTATAATTGACAATGCATCTTTTACATATATTACATATTGCAGTTGAAACAACACAAGTCTATGTGGTGCAATGGTCGTAAATTTCACATCAAACAATTGGATGAAACAAGGAAAACTTCTGATAGTGGGATAACTGCAGTATTCCAGGTTACTAATGTTTCCTCTAGGAGTGACAGACATCCCCAAGAGTCTGAAAATAGATACTATGGGTATTTAAATGATATACTTGAGTGTGACTTTAATTCCTTCAAATTAGTTCTGTTCGATGTCAAATGGTATAGGTTATGAATGCATGAACGTGATGATGAAAGAACTGTTATTCAACATGCCAATGGATTTCCAATGATTAAAACAACGATGTTTGAAAGAGGACATGATCGCTATGTTTTTCCAAGCCAATGTGAACAGGTCTTTTACTCAAATGTTCCAAGTGAAAGGGATTGGTCATTTGTTGTTAGATATGATCCAAGAGGAAGGCCAATTAAGTATACTCATTTACAGGAAGAAGATGATATTGAAGATCAAGAAGATGATTTGACAGAATATCAGACAGAGCCGGAAGATCATGGAGGGTCGAAAGATGAAGAAGATGAAGAAGATCGTGATCTAGGCGTAGGAGACAATATTGCAATTCCTGATGATGATGTTGATGAAAATATGCTTGAAAATGACATTGATGACGATGATGATATCATCAATCCTTTCAACATCGTTTCAGAACCAGATGATGATACAGATGTTGAGTTCGATGAAGAAGATAAAGATAGAGAATAAGGATGATTACACAGATGTTGAGGTTGGATTAGGTACGTGACTATATAATATTTTAATTTGTATGCATTATTCTCTTACAATAATTTACTTTTAATGCCATGGGTTAATTACATGCTTTTAAGTTTTATGTGATGTTTTTATATCCTAGGTTACATGTTGTTTAATTATTATTTGAAACCTGAAAATAGTTGTCAATATAGTAAAGTACATGGTAGACTAAAAACATCATTTAGAAACACATAATTTCATGTACCTTCATTAATTTTTGTTTTTGTAGTTTCTACGCATGAATCTTAATAGGACATTGCTTTCAATTATTTTATATTTTATAGATTGGGTTTTGGGGATCAATTGAGAGTGATGTGAGGGGGAGGGGAGGGGCCATGTGAGCTTCCACCTTCACGTGGTTGGACTTTTTCAGTAGAGGATAAATTATTCTTGAAACCAAGAGAAGCTCTTTCATTTTTATACCATCATGATCGTATAAAATTTCATCAATATTGTTACCTATTTGAATCTTCTTAGAATTGTGATTCATTACATAGTCGTTGAAAAAAGACAAAAGACTTATGTATGCACTGAAATTTTTCATGGATAGACTATTAGCATGCCTTAACTATATGGGAGGGTTTATGGACTCAAATTTGAGTGACACACCCACTTTCTTCCATCATCAATTCATCATGGAAACCATAAACCCTATTTTTCATATGTTCTAGTAGATATGTTAATGATTCCAAGTTTCATATTTGTATTTGACTGAAGGTCTAGCAAGTGCACTGCAAAGTATCAAATTGATATTTCAAGTTGATAAACCAAATATTAAATGAATCCAAGCATCATTTGATATCATCGCAAGAGAGACAAATGTAAATAATCTAGCGACAAATTTGTTATACTATCAACGAAAAAAGTTCGTCGATAACTTTATGCCATTAGTATGTAATTTTGTAAAAAAATAATGGATCTTGGGGACTACACCATGTTCAACGAAACAGGAATGAGGAACGATGAAGGAGGAATGAAAATTGCACAAGGACTAGACACCGACAACATGGACCTGCGAATGGGGCCAATGTTGAAATTTTTTCAAACAGTTTCTGGAAGCACTGAAATTTGTCATGGATAGACTATTGGCATACCTTAATGATATGGGAGGGTTTTGGGACTCAAATTTGAGTGACACGCCCACTTTCTTCCATCATCAATTCATCATGGAAACCATGAATCCTATTTTTCATATGTTCTAGTAGATATGTTAATGATTCCAAGTTTCATATTTGTATTTGACTGAAGGTCTAGCAAGTGTAATGCAAAGTATCAAATTGAGATTTCAAGTTGATAAACCAAATATGAAATGAATCCAAGCATCATTTGATATCGTCGCAAGAGAGATGAATGTAAATAATCTTGTGACAAATTTGCTATACTATCAACAAAAAAAGTTTGTCAATAATTTTATGCCATTAGTATGTAATTTTGTACAAAAATAATGGATCTTGGGGACTACACCATGGTCAAGGAAAGAGGAACGAGGAACGATGAAGGAGGTGCGAAAATTGCACGAGGACTAGACACTGGCAACATGGACCTGCGAATGGGGCCAACGTTGAAATTTTTTCAAACAGTTTCTGGAAGCACTGAAATTTGTCATGGATAGACTATTGGCATGCCTTAATGATATGGGAGGGTTTTTTAACTCAAATTTGAGTGACACACCCACTTTCTTCCATCATCAATTCATCATGGAAACCATAAACCCTATTTTTCATATGTTCTAGTAGATATGTTAATGATTCCAAGTTTCATATTTGTATTTGACTAAAGATCTAGCAAGTGTACTGCAAAGTATCAAATTGAGATTTCAAGTTGATAAACCAAATATGAAATGAATCCAAGCATCATTTGATATTTTCGCAAGAGAGATGAATCTAAATAATCTTGCGACGAATTTGCTATACCATCGACGAAAAAAGTTCGTCGATAATTTTATGCCATTAGTATGTAATTTTTTACAAAAAATAATGGATCTTGGGGACTACACCATGGTCAAGGAAAGAGGAATGAGGAAAAATGAAGGAGGAATGAAAATTGCATGAGGAATGAAAATTGTACGAGGACTAAACACCAACAATAGTGACCTGCGAATGGGGCCAACGCTGAAATGTTTTCAAACAGTTTCTGTATGCACTGAAATTTGTCATGGATAGACTATTGACATGCCTTAACGATATGGGAGGGTTTTTGGACTCAAATTTGAGTGACACACTGACTTTCTTCCATCATTAATTAATCATGTAAACCATAAACCCTAATTTTCTTTCAAAGTACCCAATTTGGTTGATGCGAGTTTTAGGATTTTGTCAGTCTTTCTTCATTTTTCTTTCAGGTTTTACATTAATGTATATACAATATATCTGCTTCATATTTGTGATGAAAAATCCCTTTATTTTGTTGATTGCTTAATCAACACCATCAAGATACTAGAGGCGAGCAACAGTGACATGTGAATGGGGCCAACGTTGAAATGTTTTCAAACTATATCTGTATGCATTGAAATTTGACCTGGATAGAATATTCGCATGCCTTAACGATATGGGAGGGTTTCTGGACTCAAATTTGACTGACACACCCACTTTCTTCCATCATAAATTCATCATGGAAACCATAAACCCTATTTTTCATATGTTCTAGTAGATATGTTAATGATTCCAAGTTTCATATTTGTATTTGACTGAAGGTCCATCTAGCTTGCAAAGTATCAAATTGAGATTTCAAGTTGATAAACCAAATATGAAATGAATCCAAGCATCATTTGATATTGTCACAAGATAGACGAATGTAAATAATCTTGCGACGAATTTGCTATAATATCGAGGAAAAAATTTCATCGATAGTATAGTTATTTCGTCGCAAGAATATTGTGTCTAATTTGAATGGTGTTACATGGTTTGCAAGGTGTGTAGGGCTTATATTATGGTGCAATGTAGTGTATTCTATAAGAAGAATCTCTATTCCAAACCTCAAAATGGATAGTACCATATCTTGTTCATAAGACAAATATTCTTGGTAAGTTTCCTTTATGGATATGGTGGCTCAAGCCCTCAGTACACATGATGCCTCACAATGAAATGTAACAATTTTACTATTGAATGATAGTGTTATGTCACCCATGGTTAAGGAAATAAATTAAGGTTCTTATGTCCTATTTGAATCTTCTTAGAATTGAGATTTGTTACATAGTCGTTGAAAAAAGACAAAAGACTTATGTAGCAGATATTAATTTGGTTTTTGTGTGGGACATTTTATGCCATTAGTATGTTTTGTGCAAAAATAATGGATCTTGGGGACTATACCATGGTCAAGGAACGGGGAACGAGGAACAAGGAACGAGGAATGAGGAATGAGGAATATTGAGGAATGAGGAACAAGGAACGAGGAACAAAAATTGTATGAGGACTAGACATCGACAACATCAACCTGCGAATGGGGCCAACGTTGAAATTTTTTCAAATAGTTTCTGTATGCACTGAAATTTGTCATGGATAGACTATTGGCATGCCTTAATGATATGGGAGGGTTTTTGGACTCAAATTTGAGTGACACACCTACTTTCTTCCATCATCAATTAAGCGTTAGGAGGTATATATGTAGAGGTTTATAGATAGAGGTAGTAGGGGTTAAGGTATAAAATGGTTAAGCGTTAAGGGATATATTAATTATAAGATTTAGGAATTAGGTATAAAATATTATGGGTCAAGTAATAAGGTTTATATTAAACTTGTAACTTTGAAAGTTAAAGAAAAACCTTAATGGTGGTGCATTAACCAACTAAGCCAAGATGTGAACATTTTTTAGGATCATAGACGCTAGGTATTAAGAGTTAGGGGAAATAGGTGTTAGAGGTTAATGATTATAAGTATAAGTAATTATATTTAGGAGTTATAGGTTAGAGATGTTATGAGTTAGAGTGGTTAGGGATGAAGTATTATAAGTCTTATATATGTTAGTGTTTCAACATTATAGGGGCCATGGTATTAGGAGGTATAAAGGTTATAAATGTTAGGAGTTATAGGGATTATATAGGTTAGGGGTTACAAGAACTAATGGATAAAGAACTAATGGATAGAGGGGTTAGGGGTAGTAAAGATATTAGGGTTTTATGGTAGTAGTAGTTAAGGGTGGGGTTAATACCTCCTGCAACTACCATAATATCAATAGTTAGGGATTGAGTATTATTGATCTTATAAATGTTAGCAACTTGACGATGCTATAATATTAGGAGGTATAATGATTATAATCATTAGGATTTGTATGGATTATATAGGTGAGGGGTTACAAAAGTTATTTGACGATGCTATAGTATTAGGAGGTATAATGGTTATACTCATTAGGAGTTATATCGCTTATATAGGTGAGGGGTTACAAAATTTGTTGGATAGAGGGGTTTGGGGTAATAAAGATCTTAGGGTTTTAATTTAGTAGGGGTTAAGGGTTATATCATGATCATTGTTAAAGGAGAGAATGATTATGTGTGTTAGGGATTATGGGATAAGGGGTTATACACATGGGTTATAGAGGTTAGGCTCTATATTGGCTTTGACTTGGGGGTTATAGGTTAAGGGACATATGGGTTATAAATAATAAGGCTTATAGAGGGTTCATATAAAATATGTGATATTGTTTGGAGATAATAGGGATCATGCATTATAAGGGTTATAGAGATTGCATGTGATAGAATTTTCAAGTTTGGTGTTAAATGGCTCAGGGGTTAAAAATGTTAGTTATTTATGGTTATATTGCTTTTGGGTGATTTGGGTTAGAATTTATGGGGTGTGTAAGGATACATGGTTATAGGTTAGGAGAT
>CBVK0100603513.1:0-16741 GCA_900067695.1 Picea abies | reverse complement strand
TCTTGGCAAGGATGAGGTCAATCCTTGTCTTCCACGCTATGAAGTTAGAAGCTCCATCTAAATTGTTTTCTGACTTCATGGAGTAACTCATGGCTGCTTTGACTTGGTCAACCCTAGATTTGACCAAAAACTCAAACTTCACATCTTGGCTTGCTGAGAGTATCAGGAGATGCACTAGGGTAGGGCGCACTGATTTATCCAGAGATTAGGTCAATCCATTCACTTAAGGCTCCTCAACAAGAGGATTAGGTTTTCTGCAACTGCACCTGCTAGTAACCCTAGTTGCAGTGCTTTGGGGACTGCTCCTGCTAGAAACCCTACCGGCAGTTCTTCAACGATCTCAATATCCTTATGGCTATGCTTCCTTCCAGCTGTTATAATAAATGAAGGAGGTGTGGGCCCATAACCTATTAGAATATGAAAGATTGTGCTTGTTTTACCATTGACAATACTATTGTCACCCAACCATAGGCCGAAGCCACCCTTCGAGCACCTTAACCTTGACAAAGAATCACTCCAGAAGAAAACCCTAGGCTAGATAGCCAAACAAAGGGTAGCACACATTTCCCTAAGGATAGCGCACCAACAAGAGCTGATCAGATATTCCAAACCCTAACCAAGAGATATTCCAAGTCATACGTGATCTGCTAGCTACAGTAGTTGCAATGGAAGCTCTCCTCACACCTGTGCACAAGTTGTTACTCTGCAATTCTGAGACTGCCTGCCAGAATGAGAATTGGCCTTCTATATTTATACTAATTCTGGCTAACTGTCTGGGCCGACTTCTCATTCTGGGTATCTTTCGATTCAATATATATTAATTCTTTTGGCTGACTTCTTTCTCTTGGAGGCTGATAACCTAATACAAGTTATCTTCTTGAGCCGACATGTCTTCTAGGGTTATTAGCCAACTCATTAGGGTTTCTTATTGCTTCCTAGAATATTCTATTCTCGTTAGGTCTACACGTGGAGGTAAATGCCTCCCGCAGCTACCATAATATCAACAGTAATGTCTATGGTGGAGTTAGTGGTGGTTGGTCGATTCCATGGTTGAAGACTTGGGGATACAAATCTCAAGAATTGGGTACAAAATTAGTGGGAAACAACATTAGGTTACTCTCTAGCTTTTTATATCCTAACCAAGTATTGGATGGTCTTCATATTCTAGTTGTCGATGGATGTGGAGAAGATCATGTATTCCTACTACCAACGGGGTTTGACTCCTCTATATATGAGGAGGTGGACATTGTTTTTTATGCAAAGTATGAGAAGTCAGAGCTGACGTTGACTTGGGTCAAGTTATCAGGTCTCCTGATGAAGCACTAATCACAAGACGTCTTCAATGTAATAAGTAATGCTTTAGGTCACTTTTATGAAGTTAATTTATCATTTCGTGAGACAAGTCTAATGGTCATAGTGTGCATATTGGTGGTAGTGGATTTAAAAGAAGGGTTTGTCGAAAGAATTATGTGTCTTGGATCAACATTTGAATAACTTTTGAATTCCATTTAGATGCATCTAGTGTCGTAAGTATGAACATTTTTCCCTACATTGTAGTCTCCCAATACAGAAAGAAGTTTGGCTCAAGAAACCCTAGTTGTAGGCGGATCCAAAAAAGGTTAAGGTGTGGGGACTAAGCTCGATTGCGATGATAAGGGGGGTCGAGGTAATAACTCCACACAGTCAAAAGTGGGTGTGGATTCACATGTGGGTTTAGTGAGTGAGAAGGGCTATGTGCTACCTCGAAAGGAACATTCTCCAATGCATGTATAATTCATTCCTTCTCCAAAGGCCTCGAAGGTGGAAGGCCTCAATGTTGGTGGAATCTCTCCAATAGTTTCAAGTATGTCTTTACAAAATTTGATTCCTCTACCTCTTAATTCTACTCTTTAAAATCACATTGTGTTTGGGTCATGGCATGATGGGAAGTGGGGGAATCAATTGATTAGGGGAAAGTAGGCACTTTGTTTGGTTTGCCTATCATAAATGAAAAATCTCATTTGTCTATTATTGACGAGGTCAATGGTGATTCCTCTTCTAAAACCTTCCCTGGTCCCAATTCTAGGGATCTTAGTGTTCTTGTAGCCAACGAGGAGAGTAGGGAAGGATCCTAGAGATAAAATCTTAGACTAAAAATGAAAGAAGGTCAATTGGTAGTTGATGGTAGAACTGAGGGTGGTTTGGGCCTAAATGAGGACATGGGAATCAAAGGTGCAAAAAAAGGTGGAAAGTATTTTATGTCCATAGCCCAGGAAAGGGATTTCAATGAGATTAAGGCAAGTAAACAACTATCCATGGATGTGGTTCTTAGAGAAAGAATTTACATATCGGGGGGTGAAAGATGATGTTTCTATCATTGAATTGTTGAGGGTTGGGAAGCCCCTCAAACAAATAGGCCCTTGAGAGGATTGTGGACACTCACAATCCACAAGTAATTTTACTTCAGGAGATTATGTCTAAAGGGGGTGGGTGGGGGGAAATTATGTTTGAGTTAGATAAATTCTTCAAGAGTGGGAGTTTGATTTCATAAATTCAAGGAGAAGATCAAGTGGTTTGGTCACTAGTTGGAATAAGATATCTTTGTTATGTAGTAATTGTTGGTCATTTTCATCAGGTTTGGATACAACACTCTTCTCCCAATTCCTAGGAAATGAGGTCACTTCTCTAAACATTTATGGGCCTTATTCAAATCCATTGTTTTTCTGGGATGAGCTCTTCAGTTTGCATTCGATCAATTAGGATTATAACATTGTGGGAGGGAATGTACACTTTTCCTTGGGAAATTTGGAGATTTGGGGACCATCAGCTCAAGTGGATCCACTATCATAATTTTTCTTAGAAAGTTGAAAGATGTAGGGATATATGATGTTGAGCCTATAAAGCTAAATCCTACCTAGAGGAACAATATGGTGGGAGATGAGAGGATTGCAAAAAGGTTAGGTAGATTTATGGTTTCAAAATTGTGGCTTGAGGATCCTGTTAGGATTTGGCAGCTGTTAAGTTCAAGTGGTGAATCAGATCACTTCCCTATATTTCTTGAGTTGGCCTCAACGGGGAAAATAACCCTACTCCATTTAATTTAATTATAGGTGGCTAGTAGAGGAGGACTATGTTAAGAGAATTAAAGATATTTGGATTCCATTTTAGGAGGAATGAATAAATTCAATGACAATTCAATTTGAAAATAATCTTTAAAAAAACAAGCAAGCCATTATCCCTTGGGCCCATTCTAAGAAGGAAAAAAGATGATAAAGCTTTATCTAAGGTGGAAAAATAAATAAAGGATTTGTATAATAGTGAAGGGGTCAACTTTCTATCTGAGGATTCTAGGGATGAAGAAATTTTTTTGGAAGAGAATAGAATAATTCTTTTATTGAACAAGGAAACAAACTACACACTCAAAAGTAGAGCCCTTTGGCTCTCTTATGGTGATGAGAATACACAAAAATAAATAAAAATAAATATCACCATTATGCAAACCACCAAAAAACATCAATACAATTTGGAAAGTGGAGAGGAGTGATGGATCAATAGCTTCTAGTTTCAAGGAGATCACTTAAATGGGTGTTGATCACTTTGCAAGTATCTATAAAGATGAAGGTAGGGCCACCATCACGAAAGTGATTAAGATGTCTTCATATTTTCCTATCTTTGTAAGTGGAGAATTAAATGCATGCTCAATGGAAGAAGTATCCATGGAAGAATTGCACATTGTTCTACATATTTTTCAAAAGGACAAAATCTCTGGACCTAATGGATGGACAATGGAAATTTTTTCTAGGTTACTTAGATATTCTAGAAGAGAATTTGTTGAAGATAATAGAGGAATCTAGATCCTCTAGGAGAATTTTGGCTCCTTTTAATACAACTTTCATGACTCCCACACCAAATTTAGATAATCATGTATCATTCGAGGAATACAAGCCTATCTCCCCATGTAATTGCATTTATAAAATTATTGAAAAGTTCATAGCAAGAAGAGTGAAAATTTTTCTTTGTAAGTCCATTTCTATTGACATCTTGGTTTTTTCGAAGGTAGGCAAACAGATGAGGTAGTTAGAGTGGCTCAAAAAGGTCTTCATTCCATCAAAACTAGGAACATTAGGGAAATGGTGGTAAAGATAGATTTATCAAAGGAATATGATCATGTTAGGTAGCTTTCCCTGAAGCTAATGCTAATTCATCTATATTTTTGTGTTCCTTTTGCAAATTAGGTGATGAGTTGTATCACCTATGTTTCTTTCTTTTTTTTAATTAATGGTTCGTCCACAGATTTATTTAGACCAAAGAGGGGGTTAAGACAAGGTTATCCTCTATCTCCCCTACTCTTCCTAGTTGGTGCAGAAGGTTTGAGTAGGGCACTTTTGGATGCTAAAAGATCTGGTACTTTCAAGTGAATCAAGATAGGTAGTTCCTTTTATTTATCTCATCTTCTCTTTGTTGATGACATTTCATTATTTTGTGATGGGACTAGAAGAGACGTGTAAAATATAATAGAGATAATAGACCTATATTGTACATCTACATGTATGACAATAAATATAAGGAAATGTGCTATCTCTTTCATGGGAATTTCAGAAGAAGACATGACTTACTTTTGTCAATTATTTCCATTCTCAGCAGTTGAATTGGGATCGGGATTGAAATATTTAGGATTCATTCTAAAAACTGATGATTATAAAAAAAAAACTAGAGATAGTTTATCACAAAAGTGGAAAAGAGAATTAACACATAGTGTCATTGATGGCTTTCTAGAGGTGATAGACTCATTCTTGTCAAATCAATTTTAGAAGCAATACATGTGTACCAGATATCCTTGGCATGGGTTCCTACAGCTATTTTGGATAGGATTAGAAGGACTAGCTTCAAATTTATTTGGTCAGGGTGCAAGGAGAAAAGGGATATCCCATTGGTGTGTTGGAAAAGGCTAGCGATCCCAAAATCTTTGGGAGGTTGGGGTCTAAAAATCATGTTTCTTTTCTCAAAATCCTTAGTAGTTAAAAGTGTTTGGAGACTCATTCAAGATAAGGGATTATGGTGTCATGTAGTGTGGCAGAAGTTTATTCACCTAGATTCTATAGAGGATTGGATTTGAAGGCCTGGGAACAATATTCAAAATGTCTCTATCATTTGGAAAGTTGTTGTCTTAGCCTTCCACTTGATAGGAAATTGTCTAGTTTGGGGTGTTGGGAATGGAATAAGGGTTAGAGTTGGTGAAGATCCATGGACGGGATGTGGTAATGGTTTCAGGATTTAGTTCATATGGCCTAAGTGTTGAGGAACAAAGGATACGCCTACCTTAGGTATATTGCAAACCAATAAATGATCATTATTTGGAGGCAGGAATGGAAATAAGCTAATGAGGTTGGATTTGTAGGAGAGGAGGCAAAGATATGGGATTCATATCTCTCAGTGCTTAGGTTCAGCATTGTTTGGATCTAAGACAAAGAGGACAAGTTTATTTGGTCATCGAATCCATTTGGTAAGTATAATCCAAAGATGGGTTATCATGCAAGGTGATGTGGGGATACAGGTTTGGTGGTGGAAGAAATGTGGAAGTTCAAATGCCCATCAAAGGCATAATAAGACACTAACTTGGGATGTGATACTAAAAATGAATATGTAAGGCCCTGGGAGGTATCCTCTGTGTTGTTGTGATGAAGAAAAAAATTATCACTTGGTCATGTCTTGTTCTTATTCTTAGTAGGTTTGGAAGGAATTGGAGCATATAATTGGGATCAAGAATGCTTGGACTGGTAAAACTATTAAGGAGGGTCTAAAGGCAATTTGTGGAAATATGAATGTCAAGGCTTATAAGGCTTTACCTGTGATCATAGCATGGGGTATATGGAATGCCATGAATGCCAACATCTTTGAGGGTATGCATATTCCTCCACTACAAAGTGCATCCCAAGGAATCACCATATTAAAAAGTTTTAATTGAAATTAAAGAAAGAAAAAGTTGTAAGGAAGATAATTGAGGAGCAAATTGATGCCTCTAGGTCCTAGGCATATTTTGACAGGGCTTCTCAAGGAGATGATAGGTCTTTTGGCGTTGAGGTTGGAATTTATCTAAAGGACTCACATTTATTAAAATTCAAAGCAAGGTTGCAGCATGGATCAAACAACTATGTTGAACTGATGGTCGTTAAACTAATTCTAACTATTGTTGTGGAAAAAGGTACCAAAGTTCAAGTATTCAGTGACTCGATACTTGTAATTAAATGACTTAATAAGAAATATGAGGTGAAATTTTTATGTTGTATCATTTGATGGGGAGATTAATGATATAATTTCTACTTCCAATTCTATCACTTTTCATCACATGTACAAGGAAAAGAACTAAACAATTAATAGTTTGTTGAAGGTATGTGTTCAAATGAAGCATGGTTCATGGATGATTATGGAAAATGATGGTGGTGGCTTTGTACCTGAATATGTGCATCCATCATTTTATTAACAAGTTACTCTCCATATGAGTATGGATATCAGAGTTATGTAGTTGGATAACTTATCCATATTATGCACATAAATCTTTTTTGAAGTATTGTATAAGTGGATTATTTCTACTATTGAAGTGATTTAGGTTTTTTACTCAAACTCTTTTATGTAATGAGCGATATATGACAGGAATATAGATATAGAAATTTAAAATAATGTTTTCGATATAATCATAGGAGATAGTCCCAGGTTGTAAGGAACATACTTTGTCATCATTAACTTAACTTTAAGAGTGTTGAAAAACATCTGCCATATATAATTTTGTACTTTTTAAAATAAAATTATTATTTTTTCATTAAAAAAATACAAAACATTATAAAAATTATATTAACAAATAATAATTTAATTTAAAATGATTAAAATATAACTTACTTACTTAAAATAATATATATATATATATATATATATATATATATATATATATATATATATATATATATATATATATATATATATATATATCCAATAACCAATAATAATATAAAGTTTCATATTTTTACATAACTCAAGTTACCATTCTCACTCCTTGCAATAATTCTATTTAATAAAGATAAATGAACCCCGTATAACATCAATACAATACTATTTACCATAATTATATTTACATGATAATATATAACATTAACACAATAACATTTACAATTTTCAACATGATTATTTTATTAATATATAAATAATTAATATGATCATTTATAATTCAACATGATCATACAAAGCTCTGTTTCATGTTGAATTATAAAAATATTTTGATTAATTAAAAAATGGAAATTATATTTTTTTTTTAAATTAATTTTATATTACTTAAAAATTAAATATTCAACATGATTTATTTTTAATTATTTATTAATATTACATATATATAATTAATTGATTATGTTAAAATGTTCTTTTTCATTTTAAACTATAAAGACATCTTATTTTTTTCAATACAATGAATATAATTTAAAAAAAAAATTAAAAAAATTGTCAATTTTGTTCTAGTTCGAGTGGTTGGGAGGATTGGTTGTTAACCTCCTCACCCACCCAAGTTCAATTCCTATAAATGACATGTATTATTTTGTAAAATTTAAAAATGAATCTTTCAAGATGATTTCATATCAATGAAGAATTACCAAATAACCAATTCATAAATTTTGTGCACAGTTCAATGCTCTCTTCACCTATGTTGGGTGTACAGTGTTAATATGGAGCCCCCATTAATTAATAGAACACTTTTATACATTTAAAAAATTAACACTATACAATTTTTTTGCTATAATAAAATGTATTTGATGCAATGAGTTTGCATTTTGATGATTTAATCTCTGTAATGACATGTTTGAAAACAAGTTTGTCAATTTAGTCTAGTTTAGATGGTTGAGATGACGAATGTTATTCTCTCTACCTAGGTTCAAATCTCACTTGTGATATTTGTTTTGTATGTGTTGATTATTGATTGAGGTTCTTCGTGAGTAAATTGTTGTTGGGGCTTGCAATATACCAACAATCTCATTCTTGTTTGAGGGTAGGACGAATTGTATTTCAAGAAAAAAAAAATTGAGAACAAGCTAGAAAATTACATGGACGAGATCTTATAAGCTCATCTTAAACTTTGATGTCAACTCTTTCCTTCTTTTCTTTTATCTTTTATTACATTAGACATTAAATGTCATTATTTTCATTTTAGTTTACTAGCATTTCACTTCCAACATCATATGTGACAAATTTTATTCATCTTGGGTTGTGAAGTGTACCTTGCGAGAGAGTAGATGAGGGGAGATTTTAAAGTCATAAAAACTATTTCAAGACACTAAAACTGAAGTATCCTAAAGTTTATTATTATGTTTACTATTCCAACATGTATTATTCACACACTCTTATCCACACAACATGTTTTAGAGAGGAGGAGGAGGTCGAGAGAGCACATGTATTGGTCCCATAACCAATCAATCATTATATTCATCCTACAACCAATCTATCATTATATTCATCCTACAACCAATCTATCATTATATTAATAGAAGGAACAATACCCTTATGGACACCTTAATCATTAAAAAATTATAATATGATGCCAATCGTGCTTGAAGGGTATGGAATGGAGGCGACAGAAACCGTAATTTATGAGGGAAAAGATGAATAGTTGGTCGATTATAGCAATGACCTAGCTGAAGGTTTGAATATTTTTTAATACCTAGGTCGTTCTTCACATCCTCGGGACAAGGTTTATGGACCTAGAACTCACAACCTATAACACCCATAGAGGGTTTACAATCAAAGAAAACTTTCGACCCTAATCAAATGTCAATTTGTCTGATACAATAGGTCCTTTGTTAATTTTTCAACCAAAATTGACACCCTTAGATAGGGAGCCTGTGCAGAGAATATCATATGCATGGGTATTGATCAAACACCGTTCACTACTACTAGATCTATATCTCTTGTCATTACTTTGGAATTTAATCCTACTCTTCTCCAACATTTGTTCCCCAGTCTCAAACCTTGGAGAAAACAATGGTGGAACCCTCTAGAGAGACACAAACTCGAGTGACTTTTGACATTATCTATGGGAATAAAATTGTTCAGGGCTCAAGGTTTATCCGTCAAGGTCTAGGTCTTTGTAGAATCTTAGTTATTAGATTTTTTTCTTAGAAGGAGAATGCAAATAATGGATATACAAGAAGGAGGAGACCACACAAGATCATAAACAAGAAAGTATGGTGCATGAGAATGCTTGTTGGGGAGGAAAATATCCTTAACCTTCTAGGAAAAACCCTAATTGATCAGTTCTTTGGTTGCAAAATCTCAAAGGCGAATCTAAATCATTATCTACAGACCCACTAGGATCCACTTGTTGGTTATAATCCTACCTTTAACCTCTTGACCAAGGGATGGATTAGCTTTTCCTTCTGCTCGAAGAAAGATGCAAAGGCCATTTTATCTAGGATATGGTTTTGGGGAACAACCTACTTGTCATTGAAGTCATATCATCCTATCTTTGACCCTTGGGTAGAGAAGGCCACGAGGACTCCTATCTAGGTTAAAGTACATGGTTTTCCCTTGGAATTTTAGATAGTGAAATTCCTTACTGAGTTAGGGAATCAAATAGGCAAAACCATCTAGGTCGATGACTCATTCAAAAGTAATTGTGGTCACATTGTTGTGAGACTTCTTATGGATATTGACACTGGGGAGGGCTTTGAACGTCCCATTCTGATGTGCACAATATCACCTACATGGTCATATTGTTGTTGACTACTAAAGGCCTTTTATCATATGGTTCTAGAAGTAGAATATTCCTACTTAGACTCCTCATATGAGTAATTGTTCTATATGAGTAGATAGATTCATTTTCTATATGGAATTGATGACTCTCCCATGAGCCAGGACATAGCAGAAACTACCCTATCCTTTGATTCCACTAAAACGTCAAGAGAACTTGAGGAAATGATAGGGCCTAAAGAGACAAAAGGGATATCAACTCCCATTTTCCCTTCCAATTGTGATATCACACATACAGTCCTGGTAGCCCTAACTAATAACTCTTTTACACCTTTGGAGATCAATTCTCTGGGAGCTAGAGATTCAAACGTGATCCGTGTTGAAGGATCCTTTGATCATGACTAGGGTAAGCCTGCTTCATTTACTTATGTTGGTAATTTTACCGAGGATTTGAATATATCTGTCATAGCCCAATCCTACTGAGGATTTTAAAATTTTAAAGAATAAAAAAGTTGGGGAAAAAATAAAAAATTAAAATGCCTCTTTTTTACCCTAAGTCGATGAGGCACATGTCTTTAAACACTTCCTCTAGTTCTGGCACTAGCCAGGAAGGAGGTATTTTAGGGGAGGTTTGGATATCTAGCTCTGAATATGATGTATCTCATACAAATAGGGGAAGGGGGGGATATCTACTAATATCAAAGACGATGGATGTTAATAATCCTGAAGATTTGTTTAGAGGGTCAAGCTTGGATAACCCTGAGGAATTCATGACCATCTCTCGTCGAAGAAAGTATTTTGTACAACATGCTTGAGAGAGGGTTGTCCTTGAGGTCCAACAAAGAAAACAAACACTTCTCACTAGGGTTCTTAGAGAAAATCAACCCCAAAATCCAATTCCATGATGATCACCCTCTCCTTTAATATATGTGGCCTTAGCCAGAGTAAGAGGTTGGCCCTTTGCAAATTGATTGAAAATTTAAAACCAAACATTCTTCTAATAGAACAAATGATGGGTAGGGGGACTCACTTATTCCTAGCCTTAAAAAATACTTGCTTATTAGAACTTCACTTCAATGGAATCTACAGGGCCCTTAGGTGGTCTAATTATTGGGTATAACTCCACTCTAACATTAACTAACTC
This sequence comes from Picea abies, assembly GCA_900067695.1. Classification (NCBI taxonomy): domain Eukaryota; kingdom Viridiplantae; phylum Streptophyta; class Pinopsida; order Pinales; family Pinaceae; genus Picea; species Picea abies. Next base: position 5,895 of record CBVK0100603513.1, on the reverse strand, counting down.
CTTTGTTATATGTTCAGGATTGTGCACCAAATTCATGTGTAATAGTCTTGGACAATCCATCTTGGTGGTGAATGTGTATGGTCTGTATGGTGATAAGTAGACTTACTGGGAGAAATTCTTTTCTTTAAAGGTGGTCCTCAAGAGGAAGGTGGTTATAGGTGGTGACATGAATTTCACTTTGAGCAGGAAGGAGGTCTAGGGTGACATAGTTAGGGTCGATCAAATGTTTGATTTTCTCCAACACCATTTTGAATCACTTGGGATAGTGGATGCTCAATTCATCACTATAAATCCCACATGGAGGAACAATAGAAAGGGTTGGAATAATGTTTCTAAGCGGCTTGACAAGTTTCTGGTTTTAGATATTCTTTTGTAGTTGGTGGACAGATATCGATTGTGGGTTGAAATTGGTGGCATTTGAAACCATTTCCCTTTTCTTATTCTTCAATTGGATCTTAGGGATACAAATATTTCCAGCCCATATAAGTTCAATTTGGGCTAGCTAGTTGAAGAAGACTTTCAACAACTAGTTAGATAATCTTGGAGGCCTTGTGATGGAAACATAAATCTTTCGGCGAGTGAACAATTCACACTTTTTCTAAAACTGGTAAAGGAAAAAGTGGTTATGTGGTACGTCATAAGACACAAACTTAAAGAAATATTGTTGGTAGAGATCGAAGAAAACATCAAAACAATCTTCCAAAATAATAGCACTAGCACTTTCGACGATGAGGAATTGTGCAACTTAAAGGACCTCGAAGATCGTAAAAAGAAATTACTGGATGATAGGGAGCAAGAATGGCACCTCAAGAGCCGAGCGACCTAGATTGAACTCGGAGATGAGAACACCAAGTTCTTCCATTATTATGATAGACATAAACAAAATGTTAATGCTATTTGGGATCTGAAGGATGGGGATGGACAAACAATGAGAGGCCATAGGGGCTTACCCAACTTGGGGATCAAATACTTTGAAGGCATCTATAAAGAACTAGATAGAAGCAATATTGATATTATCATCAATTTAGCTTATGATTTCCCTCATCTTGCTTCTAATATAGACAATTATTTCTTTTACGAAGAAATCACTAAGGTGTTGTTGGCAATGATGTCCTCATTCCAAAAGATAAAATCCCTAGACCATACAGATGGACCATTGTGTTTTACCTAGGATTTTTCAATCTCTTAGGGGACAATATACTTAAGGTGGTCAAGGAGGTAAGACTAACTGGCAAAGTTTTGGGATCTTTTAATACCACTTTCATTTCTCTCATTCCAAAAGTTGACAAGGCTGACATGTTTGGAGGTTTTTGACATATTTATTTGTGTAAATGTATCTATAATATCATTTATAAGGTGGTTGTAGTCCGATTAAAAAAATCTATCTCCGAGGTTATCTCTAATGAGCAATTTAGGTTTCATGAGGGTAAATTTATTCATGAGGCAATAAGTACTACGTAGGAAGCATTGCATTCAATCAAATAGATGAAACTCTCTACTATTGTTATGAAAATATACCTCTCCAAATCCTTCGATCACACTACTTAGTTCTATCTTAGGTTGTTGTTGATTCACATAGGGTTTACACTTCTAGTGGTAAATTAGATCTTGGGATACATCACATCTATTACTTTTGCAATTTTGATCAATGTAGTTGTTATGTCTTCTTTCTTCAAACCAACTAGGTGATTACAACAAGGTTTCCCTCTGTCTCTGTACCTATTTATTTTTGGACGAGAAGGTCTAACCAAGGATCTATTAGCTACTTACAGGGAAAGGGAATATACTTGGTATTAAAGTAGGGGGTCTAGAATATCTCATATATTTATTGTTTATGGATGATGTGTTAGTTTTTTCCTGTATACTATTAGAGAAGCCATGATTTTCCATGAAATATTGTAGTTATTATATAGGGCGATTGGCGTGGAGATAAATCTTACAAAATATTCCATCAATTATATTTACTTGTGTGATGTGGTGACACAAAGAGACATTGTTTTTCCATTTTCAACTAGTATACATGTAAGAGGGGTCAAAGTATCTAGGATTCATTCTAAATCCCATTGGATATGGTATAAAACATTAGGGATGGTTGGTAGGCAAGATTGGACAGAGAATTCACTTTTAGTGCCACCTCTAGTTGTCTTAAGGAAGTAGATTGACCCTCATCAAAGAAATTTTAGAAGCTATCCTCATCTATTGGATTCTCCTTGGTCACATCCCAAAGAGAGTGTTGGAAAAAATTCACAAACTATGTTATGATTTCCTATGGAGAGGTAATAGTGACAAGGTAGGCTTCCATATGGAAAGATGGAAACTTATTGCAAATCTAAAACATGATGGGGGTTGGGGATTAAAACATATATACCCTTTTGGAAAGTCATCGACAACTAAAGGACTATAGAACCTACTCTCTAAAGATGGGTTTTGAAAAAGAATTACAACATAAAAATATCATGCACCACTTTCACTTTTGGACTAGATTATGTCTCCAATTAAAAGCATAAAAAATGTGTCAAATCAACAAAAATCCCTTGTTCTAGCATTTCCAACCATCTGAAAACACCTTGCTTGGAAGTTTGGGAATGGATCCATTGTAAGAATTGGAAGGGATGCCATGATGGGTTGTAGAAAAACTATTTTCTTCCTGAAGGAAATGATTTAGTACTTACATGAACTCGGTCTCATCGCATTGAATCAAGTTGCAAATGAGGAATGAATGAGTATATGGAAATAGGAATAGATGATCACTCTACATTTGGATTTAGATGGCATGTATGCTAATCTTTAGACCAATTATATTGAGGAACTAATATTTGAGCATATCAAACAGGGAGATACGCATGATGAGATTATTTGGAATAGAAACAAGGTAGCTAGTTCATGTTCAATTAAACTCTTATATGAGGTCTTGCTACCTCCTGATGAATGTGAAAAATGTTGGTTGTGGTCCCATATTTGGAAGGTGAGAGCCCCCTAAAAATTAAGGTATTTATGTGGCTCACTCTCATGAACCACGTTCTTACTTGGGACTTACTCACTCAAAAAAAAAAAAAACTTGGGCCTGGCATATGTTACATATGTAAGAATGAGGATGAAAATGTCTCGCATTTATTTACTTCGTGTCCTTTCATATCTCAGGTATGGAAATATGTATGTCAATGGATTGATATTAATACAATGTGGCAAGGTGGTTCTATGGAGGAACGATTGAATTTGTAGATCCAAAGTCTGGATCTAACAAATTAAAAAGTTTTTCCTTTCATTAATTGTTCGAACATTTGGTTGGCTTGCAACTTTAGCTTGTTTGAGGATAGAGTGTTACAAACATTCCAAGTTTTGGCACAAATTTGCGCTATTTCTCAACACTATAAATCTTAAGAAAAAATTTCAAGGACAAGAAACATTGTGGAGTTAGTGGTAGATAAGACTACTTGCAAGGGATTTTTTGATGGGGCCTACCAAGGCCCTAAATCCACTCACATGATCAAAGGTGTTCTTCATTTTCATGATCAACATTAAAAATTCTTTAAGCAAATGTTTGGAGAGGATCAAACAACAAGGATGAACTATTGGCACTTCAAGTTAACTTAAAGTTGGCTTTGTCTAAAACTATTTCTCTATTGAATGTATTGGGGGACTTATTACTGGTTATCAAGGGGATGAATAATGAATAGATAATTCATAGCATTTAACTTCAAGCCCTTGTTTATAAGAACAAGATTGTCACACAACAATTTTCAAAATTTTCATTTACACATGTATATAGAGAAATGAACATTGTTGTTGATGTACTATCAAAGGAAGGATTGGTGTGGGCCCCTAGTTCTCTACAACTGAAATAATATAAGGAGGGATATCTCACAAAATATACTATGGATATTTAATCCTTCTACAACCATTTGTTTTATTTCATAAAATCTCAGACTAATGTATCTTCCATATCCTCTTTGAAGTAGATTAGTGAAGGGATTGAATAGTTATGAGAAGTAATGGAAAACATAAAGATTTTTTATGGGTGTTATTATGAACAGAAAATCACATGAATTATGGTCTAACATGTTTCCAACTACACGTGGCAGTATAAAAAGTCTTCTGATATTCTCCTGATATACTTATCAAAATACAACTTCAGACTTACTCGCATAATACTAAAAACACCTAAAGAATATATTTTTAGTTTTCACTTAATAAAAAAAATATGGGGTGGCAAGTGTGGGAGGGTTTATTCGTAACCTTAGAGGAACAATAGTTTATACCTATGGCTAGAATCTTGGAATCTCTTCTAACAATCAAGTTGAAGCCTGTGTTATTTCGCAAGGCTTGAATCTAGCCAAAAACCTTCACATCACGAGCTTAATAGTGGAGAGGGATTCCAAAATAGTAATAAGGCACTTGATCTTTGGCTCAATCCTGCTAGATTCTTAGCTAGCATTAGTGATGGAGAGCATAAACAATGCCAAAGATTCATTCGCAAATGTGAATTTCTATCACATATTGCAGGAAAATAACCCAATGGTGGATCGTCAAACCAACCTAGCCACATGTAAAAAGGTTGGGACAATCATTATTAATGATAAGGAGTACTTCCAAGCTATGCCATGATAAATTAATGAAGAGTCCACATAATATCCAATGAAGAGGGAACATGGCACATTGCATTAAATACATCCCACATAGCATCACACAAACATATATCCCCTCTCTTTGGTTAATGAATGACCTACTCAAGTGCAGCACTAGCGAGGTGAAATTATGGCTTTGTGTCTATTTTTTCGTAGGCATTGGCAATAACATTTCAAGTTCGATTGGGTGTATGCAGGTTTGAATTCTTGTGGGATGACTCTAGTGCTACTTAGTCTTGGCTCTTCGGGGCACCCAGCTTATACCTTGGAAGAGCTATTGTGATATCAGTCAGAAATCTAGGTTTGAGGTTCAATGTCATTTTCTTTGAGCCTGTGTTTGAATTTATAGTCATACCCATGGCAAGGCTCATGTTTAATTGGAATTTTGGTTGGTTCTTTATCTCCTCCCTGTTAGCATTAAGGGTTTCGTCTTGTTTTACTTTGAGTATTTCCAGCCATCGATGCATTAGTCATGGCTATGTTTCAAACTATGCTTCTCTGATGTTGGATTTGTATAGCAAGCCTGATAATTATGGAAGTGTAGGTATATCCTTCCTGCTCCACGACCTGGTTAAAAGTGACAAGAAGATGGATTATAAGGAACTAAGAGAGACTAGGAGGGCTCTGCAACGACATGAGGAAACTCTTATGGATCATGACAACATCCTTTGCTCAATAACAGAGAAAACTTTAGTTAAGAAAACCACTTCTAACTCCCATATTAAGGTCATTGTGGGCATCCTCCTACAATAAAAGAGGCACATAAATGTAGTAGAGACTAAATTAAGGGAGCTACACCACTTGGTTGTTCAATTGTCTTTTGGGAGACACTCTGCAACTCACACCCAAGTCCACTCTACAAAATCAATCCTTGGCTTGTCGGTGAAAGACAATGCAATCGATCATCTCTTAGCCTAGGAGAAAACAAGGAAAATAGCTATGGGGATAGCAAAAGAAGTTGAGAATGAAGCTACAAGTTGACTCACATACTACTTCTTAAATAAACATGTTTTTCAAAGTTCTCGGGGTTTTAGGTCTTTTTTGTCAAGTTTATACTACTAAATACTTTAGAATAATGATGTATCTGAAGCTAATCTTTATATACAACCCTATGTTGAAACATTGCATCCTTTTGGTGTATGAACTTTTGCTCAGAAGAAAATTTTAATACATATCTATTATGAGTTCTACTGCATCTTTTGGTCCATACAAATCCTCCAATCTCAAAATATATATATATATATATATATATATATATATATATATATAT
>CBVK0100603512.1:0-16741 GCA_900067695.1 Picea abies | reverse complement strand
CACGTCGTCCTCCACGTCCTCCCTCCCCCTCTCACCACCATCCCAACACCTCCGTCCCCGCTCTCTCCCCCTCCTCCTCCCCGGCTTCTCCACTTTCATCCCTCCTACACCCTGTTTGTGACAATTGTTAGGATCGAGCAGTGATCGTGGACACTTTGAGCGACTTGAAAAGGGACCTGGGTGACATCAAAAGGGACCTAGGGGAGATGAAGTCAATGACACTTGATATGCAACACAGGGACGCAGATCGCTGGAACCATGTAAACAAGTTGATGGCCTTCCTTCAGGACCCCCGGCAAGCAATTGCTGACTGCGACAAGGGAAAGTCCCTGGTGCGACAGGTCTACACTGGGCCAAGGCTCGAGCCATGTTTCTAATTTTATTCTATGTTTCATGTTTATATCGCCCCTTGTCTACAAGCAACCATGGAAGGCTGGCTTGAGTTTTTATTATTTTGTTTACTTTTAGTTATCAACAATTGCCTTGCATGGCATAATATATTTTTTGAACAATTGGCAGTGGTGGTTTCCCGAAAAGGCACCACTGCCATGTATGAATAGGAACAACACTATTTTTGAAACTAAGAGTAGTGGTGGTTTCCCAGAAAAACACCACTACCACGTATGATTAGGAACAACAGTCATCTGTAATTTTTACCAGGATTTAAGACAAACTCTAACTTACCAAAAAAAAATGTAGAAAATATTATTTTAATTAAGATTAGAAAATAAAATATGATAAACTAAGATAACGTATGATAACATAATATTGTAAAATAAAATATGAAATTTACATTTGAAAATATTTAAAATTATAAATAAAATAATATAATATTTAAAATATTTAAAATTATAAATAAAATAATATAATATTTAAAATATTTATTGCACATGTGTTAACATTGTACCACTATTATAAATAGAATAATATAACATTTAAAGTATTTATTGCACATGTGTTAACATTGTACCATTATTATAAATAAAATAATATAACATTTAAGGTAATTCTTGCGCATGTGTTAACATTGTACCATTATTAAAACTTTAATGTAATATGAAACATGAACATGATACTTTATAACACTTCTATGAGCATTGAGGTATGAGGAGTAATCTAATATGATTGTTGTTATTATATAATCATATCCTGATAAGAGAGTTAATTAGGTTTTTCTTTTTGGAATCATAAATTGTGATTATATATGTATGTGTTGTGATGTTACAAATATAGTACTTATTTTTTATTTATAATATTATCACTTGAATCAAAATTCAAATATTAATAAATTTATGTGAAATTGTAAAAAAAAATATAGTTAATAAAAATAAATATAAAACTTGTAAAGTTTTGTAAATAAAAGAAGAATTGGAGAGAAAGAATGAAATAATTGTATTTCACACTAATCCACACTGAAAGAGTAAATAATTTACAATATATATATAAGCTACATGCTCAAACTAATGCGTCATAGTAGTATTCTAGAGATATGTGGAGATACACTGAAAAAAGCCATAGTGAATCGCCACCTAGTCTTAGCTAATTGACCATGCAATCATCGATTAACTGGTTTAGACAAGTGGAGTCGAGAGAATCTCATGCATGTACATGTGATGAGCCCTTCTAGTCTCATGCATGTCAAGTGAACCCTCCTGGTCATGATCCCAAGGTGAGTGTCCCCTCCTGGTGATGATCCCAAGGTGAGCATGCAACATTTGTTGATAATACCGAAGTTTCCATGCAAGGCTTGACTCCACTATCTAACTGACGTACAATTGAGTAATGAATGAAGAGGAGGCAACGCCCTCATATAGGGGAGAATATTCTCATCTAGGGGAGAATATCTCAGACCAGGGGCATAATCAACATAGACTATTAAACTTAGGAAGAGAAATACTAGGTGAGTGTGTAATATGTCAAATACCCCTTTGAAGTATTGTTAGGGAGTACACAATGAATGGTTCCTGAAAAGAAGCCATGTTAGGTACCCATTTTACAATGCATCTAAGAAACATAAAAAAACTTAAAAACAAGAAAGATGGAAAACCAAATGAGAACAAAATCTCAAAATACAATGTTGACTAGGACTGCTTCTTTGCAGTTGAGTTCTTCAATCCGAGGAGACCTCACAAATGTGCTAGTTTCTTCTCAGTGAATTTTTTGTTCAATATGTAGATGTATGTATGGATATGATGTAGTAAATGAAATAGTGAGATGTTTGTATCTATCCACTTGCTCCTAAGGAAGAAGAAAAACATCTCCTTCATTCATGACATTTTTCCAATACAGATTTCCTTCATCCTCCATATAGGCCTGAGGGTTAGATGCCATAACCATGTAGTAATGCATGGACATTGTTGGTTCTATGGTTGTGAGAGCATGTGGAGATCTCTCAAATTGGTATCTCATCCTTCTAGGATTGGCAAGATCACCTGTAAGATCATCGACTGCCAGTAGGGTGGATTATTCCCATTTGAGTCTTAGTTATGGATTGGCACATGCATGCTCATTTTCTTGTGATTTAGATTCGTAAATAAGATCTAAAATATGATCTGAATGATAGAATGTATCATCTATATGATATTCTTCAAGAGAGAGAAATTTTTTTTATGCATGTTGTTCCTGAGATGCATGCAAGGGAGTTTCTTCAACTCTAAAATATGCTTTAGGAGGAAGTCAAGAAGCTTGTTCTTCTGGTGGATTTTTTGCAAGATTTTTTTTTGGAATTCTCTGGCATGCATTATTCATGATCATTCTTATTCCTAAATAGGACATCCAATTTGGTCCATACTTCACCTACAATTGAGAATGATTCAACATGAAGTAGTAATTCAAGAGAAATCGACATGCAGATAAGTCTAAACATTATATCCTATCTATTGAGAAAATGGTTTTTCTCATCAGCAGAAGTGGCCTTTGTTTTTGTTTCCATGGTTATTCGATATAAGCCTCTTCTTTTGAGAAGAATAAGAATCTTTGGTTTCCAATCAAAATAATTGTATGGCGTAAGAAATGTTGACAATATAAGTAATTCCATTCTTTTTGGTTTCTTCAATCTTATGTACTTGCAAATGATTCTTTGTGCGCCTTCCTATCACTTATGGGCTCTGATACCATGTGAAATTGTAGTGAAACCTGTACAGAGAATCTGGCTAGCAACAATGACCACAAAAATTGTAAGGTTGAGAGAAGAAGAAAAGAATTGAAGAGAAAGAATCAAAGAATTGTATTCCATAGAAATCCAAACTCAAAGAGTGAATACTTTACAATAGACATAAGCTACATGATCAAACTAATGTGCCATAGTAGTCTTCTAGAGAGATATGGAGAGACATTAACAAAAAACTGGAGTGAACTTTCACCTAGTCCTATTTAATTGGCCATGTAGTCATTAGTTAACTAGTTTAGACAAGTGGAGTAGAGAGAATCTTCTCATGCATTCACATGTGGTGCGCCCTCCTAGCCTCATGCATGTCAAGTGCACCCTCCTGGTGATGATCCCAAGGTGAGAATGCGAAACTTGGTTATAATACTGAGGTTTTCATGGAAGACTTGACTCCACTAGTCTAATTGACATACAACTGAGTAATGACTAAAAAGGAAGTGACACCCTCATCTAGGAGAGAATATCTCGGACCAAAAATGCCTTCAACATAGGATAATAAACTTAAGAAGAGAAATACTAGGTAGGTTTGTAATATCTCCAATACTTTAAATATTAAATGATAAATATTCATAAAAAAAATTAAAATTTATGTTAATATCTCTTATATATAAGGACATACAAGTTTACCTAAATCCACGAATACTACCCCACCCAAGGAATCTGATTTGCAAGTGATTGTATATATTTTTAAATATGTTGATTATTTTTTTAATTAATTAAATCAAATTACATTGAGATACATAACGTAGCTAATCTATATTATCACATTTTTTAACAATGTTTGAACATTTAATTGACATGCTCTTAAAGATATTGGAATTGTTGTCAATATGGTGATTTGGGGGCTATAAGAAAACTCCTTGTTATCTAAGAGCCTTGCTATCTAGCAGTAATGATTTTAACAAAATCTATAATTTCATTGTAATAATGTTTTATATATATACTCACTATTACCAATTCATGCACTTTTTATCATCGCTTGGAATTAAAGCATTGTGATCATGATTATGATTAATATAACTCTTTATGTCGTCAAAGTATCAAAAGTATACAATAAAAATATTTCATCACTAAAAACGTCTCCAAGGATCAATTTCAAGCTAGAGACCATGTGTAATTTCCTTTGGAATATCATTAATATAATTTCATAATTTTTCAGATAAGTATTTGAGGTTTTGGATTGTTGTTAAAATATACCGAAGGTCCAAGATATTAATATAAACATATAAAGAAATTATTGAGACACTGAGAAAAGAGAGATGCGGGGATTCATGACGAATAATTAAGGGAAATTAGGGGATATACTCCAATGACACATGGGATGTGTAATGGCCCCCTTTGTATATTATATGATCTATGCGGCTCAATCTTAAAAACTTTACAAGCTTGAGTTTATCATAGAAAAATATGACATTAAAAACTAAATAAAGATAAATTATAAAATGTAGGAAATAAAAAAATATTGATGGATGGAAGGATTTCAAGTAATTAGTACATTCATTCTCAATAACATAAAATATTTATATACAATAAATTTTTTTTCATGTGTTTTAATGCCATAATCACTTTGTCTTACAACCTCTAAAACTTAATTTTCAATTTTTGGCGTCTTTTTTGGTCCAATAATTACTATGGTCAATTGATGTAATTTCTTTTGAGTTTTTCACATTTCTAACATTTTCTACCTCTAACATATAATTATGACATATATAGGTCAATTGTATCAATTTCTTTCTTTATGTTTAAGTAAAAATGATGAAGGCCCACAGAATGAAAGAAATAGGGTCCATTTTCAAAAACTCCTTCTCTGTCCTCCTAGTTGCAGACAAATAGTTGTGAAAAAACTTTTTGATCAAATCTTGGGTTTCATATGGCTCTTAGGTTTTCAACAAGAATTAATCTAGTTAACTAAATATCATTTTCAACGAGAAATGATCCATATAACTATGTATAGTTAATATGATCCAAGAGGAAATCGGTGGCCACCCACCTATTCCACTGGCTCGAAATAGGGGTTTCCACCTTGGCATTTTTTCTATAGATTTTTGGGTCCTAAACTTTTGGGGCCATTTTGAGGCCCTAAACAACATTTTTTGGGCCCACCACAGTCACACTATAGGATTTAACCAAGGTGTGATGGAAAATGTGTAGTACTCGAATAAACCTTTCAAATGAGCTATTGTGCACCCCAAACATAGATCGTATGAAAACATTACGCTCTTGGGAAGTTGACCTACGGACTACCCCCATCAGGGCCCGCAAACCTTTTAGTGTTTCATCTTTCGGGTTTAGGGTTTTGGATTTTCTTTATGTAAAAAAGGCCTTTAAAGCTTCACTGTAAACATCATCATCATCTTGCGAATTAGCAGAGCCATCACATCTCTTCTCAGAGATAAGTTTCCACCATTCTAGTGAGTGATTCACTTTATAATTTTACAGTTTCTGTACAGTATCTCATTAATAAAAATTGTGCATTACTGTATCTCTGTTTTTATTACAATATCTATTTATATTTCATTGTTGTATCTTTGTCTTCATTTCATTCTCAAATAATAATCTGTATCAATGGTATTAGAGAAGGTTGCTCCTAATTGTTTCTTAGTGCATGTCCTGGATGAGGTCAGGGTATAGAGAAATGGGTCTCAAGCTTATATTGAGGACAACCACTCTCACCAGCCCAAGAAACCTCCCATGGTAGAATAAAAGAGAGACATGCGAGAAAAAGATTCTTTGTTGCTCGTGGAAGCCCTCGTGCAACAGAGGAAGAAGATGTTGGATAATTTTTCCCAAATCCTTCAATGATTGTCGACAATAATAGGCGCGTCTTTATCAAGCAGGTTCTTTGGAGATGCTACTTCATTCAAGGTACAAGTTAATTTTGATATTCCCATATTTGAAGGTCAGATTGATGCAGATGCTTTGGAAAAATGGTTTAGTTTGCTAAAAGGTTATTTATCTGTTCACAATTTTTATGAAAGAGAAAAGATCAACTTTGCGCTCCTTAAGGCTCTCCCCCATGTCAATCATTGGTGGAAAACTTATTGGGAGAAAAATTCCATAGATGAGTCTGGAATATTTGGGGCCAAGCCTACTTGGGATTTTTTTATGGATGCGGTCAAGGAGAAATATTACCCTGTGGGAAACTATGATGACGAGTACATGATATGGACCACATTGCATCAAAAGTAGGACCAAACAATGCTAAAGATCACAAATACCTTCCATACCTTGTGCACCAAGCTAGGTAGAAAAAACTTTGAGCGACATCTGGTTCTGAAATACTGCGAGGCTCTACACAGGTACATCCAAACAAAAATGGAGTTTTTGTACATCTCATCACTGGGAGTCACTTATAGATATGCTTTCAAAATTGAGAAGAAATTTAAGCAATAGAAAAAGCATGAATTTGGGTCTGCAAATCCGTAACAACCAAAGTATGGTAAAGGCATCCCTAACTCACAGAAAAATCAACCTCAAGACAACTAGTCCAAGACACAGGGAAAGAAGGGTAACGAGAAGATGAAGAAGGAAACTAGGAACTGGTGTGGCTTCCAAAAGATCCCTTGAAAAAACACCGATGAATGTCACTCAAAACAGTCATTTATGGTTCAGCTCAAAGAAACAGATACGAGCCCTGACTTGGACTCTGATTCAAAAAATAATAAAAGGAGACTGATAATTAATGCAGAACCCACTGCTACTGTCGCGATCACAAGAATCCAACCAGAAGAACCAGAGGATCTTGAGGAGGGGGGACACATTTTTCATTCATATATGTGGGTGAAGGGGACCCCGATGCATTTTATTGTTGATAGCAAAAGCTATAATAACCTCATCTTAGCAGAGGTCGTCAAGCAGTTGGATTTTCCAACAACACCACACCTGCAACCATACAACATTGGATGGCTCTTCCAGGGACAATATTTTGTGTCAACCAACAGTGTCTCCTATCATACGACATCAAGCCCTTCAAGGATGAGGTATTGTGTGATGTTTCCCCACTATAAGTATGTGATGTTCTATTATGCCATCCATATATGTGGAGGCGTCATGATGTTTATGAGTCTCAACCTCGTAGCATCATTATTACTCTAGGGGGTCAACCCTATAGGATACTAGAGGTAGTTCCGACTACTCTCCCGATAAAATAGTGCCGCAAAGTAATATCTCATATTTCAAAGTTTAGCCTCTTCACAATCTAGTCATAAGAGAAGGAAATTGCAACCACTACATCCTTGGCCCAAGATCAACAAGATTGTAGAAGAGCACTAAGATATTCCTACTGCACCTACGAGGGTATCTCCACACTGCCCAGTCAAACCAGGTTATGATAAATCCCTCCATGTTCTTCATGCTACATATTCACTGACAGAGTCCTCCCACACTCAAGTAGATCATGAAAATATATTTGTTAAACATATCCAACCCCTCCAAAAGTAGGTTCACAACATCCTTCAACAAGCTAACAAAGATAACTTATTCAACAAGGAAACCAACTCACCAAGGTTTGGAGTCATAACAAGCTTCCTTGGGGACTTAACACAATGGATACCATTACTTCCTAAGGGGGGAGGAATGATCCAAGTGGAAATTGGTGGCCACCCACCTATTCCACTGGCTTAAAATAGGGGTTTCCACCTTGGCAGTTTTTCTACAACTTTTCAAGTCCTAAACATCTGGGGCCGTTTTGAGGCCCTAAACAACATTTTTTTTGCCTGCCATAGTCACATTGTAGGATTTAGCTAGAGTGTGATGAAAAAATGTTTAGTCCTCGGATAGACCTTTCAAACAAGCTATTGTGCGCCCCAAATGAAGATCGTATGCAAAATTTACTCCCTTGGGAAGTTGACGTACCAACTACCCCCATTGAGGCTCACAAACCTTTTGGTTATTCATCTTCCAGGATTAGGGATTTGGATTATATTTATGCTAAAAATTCCTCTAGAGCCTCATTGCAAACATCACCATCTTCTTGCGAATGAGTGTAGCCATCACATCTCTTCTCAGAGATAAGCTGCCACCATTCTAGCGAGTCATTCACTCTGTAATTTTACAGTTTTTGTAAAAATTTACTCCCTTGGGAAGTTGATGTACCAACTACCCCCATCGAGGCTCACAAACCTTTTGGTTTTTCATCTTCCGGGGTTAGGGATTTGGATTATATTTATGTTAAAAATTCCTCTAGAGCCTCATTGTAAACATCACCTTCTTCTTTTGAATGAGTGTAGCCATCACATATCTTCATAAAGATAAGTCGCCACCATTCTAGCAAGTCATTCACTCTGTAATTTTACAGTTTTTGTACAGACTCTCGTTAATTAAAATTGTGCATTATTGTATCTTTGTATTTATTGCATTATATTTGTATATTTCATTGTTATATCTATGTATTCATTTCATTCTCAAAAAATAATCTGGATCATAATCTATCTCAGTATAAATATTAAAATATTTATAATATGAATATAGTTAGCTTTATTAAAGTATGGATTAAAAATTAATACTCTCTCTCTCTCTCACACACACACACACACACATTGATAAAATGTATATTTTGGGAAAATTTATTAGAAAAATTCCATCATTAAAAAAGAGTATTGGATTGTGTAATATTATGTTTATAATTCACAGTACTCAACCAGTCAAATTAACCTAGAAAACATAATTAATATATTCATTTATAAGTCAACCATAAATTAAATATTTATGAAAATATTTATTCATAAAAAAAAATATAATCTAAAAAATTATAAATATTAAACATTGTGTTAATATCAATATTGTTTATGGTATTATTATAAAATGTATTACATACTAATATTATTTAATCATAATATGGAGTGGCAAGAAGTGGATTGGGATGGATCCTTGGCAAAGAAACCAATAATCAAGTAGAAGCTTATGCCCTACTTTAATGGGTCTCTTTAATCAACGTTCAAAACATTCAAAATCTCATAATTCTAGGAGACTCAAAAATACCATTCGACATCTACAATTGGGTTCGTTCCCACAAAATGCAAAGTTGTGTTCCATCTTCCAATGAGTTCAAGTGGCTCTCTAGGTCATACCACAGGTGGAATTATTTTCATATCTTTCAATTGAATAAATGGTTAGCCGATTTTCAAGCTAATCAATAAATTAATGCAAAAATGCAGGGGCATTTTGATTAATGGTTGTTCTTTTAAACCCATTCCATAATGCTCCCCCTATTTTTTTTTATATTATATGTGTATTACACATGATATCCCCATGCACTCATGAAGTCATGCAATTGACACATAGCCTATCATTTCAACTTATTTTCCTTTTCCATCCCATTGACTTATACTACTCCCATTCTCTCCTCCTACTTCTGCCACCATTCTAGCGAGTCATTCACTCTGTAATTTTACAGTTTTTGTATAGACTCTCATTAATTAAAATTGTGCATTACTGTATCTTTGTATTTATTGCATGAATTCAAGTGGTTCTCGAGGTCATACCACAGGTGGAATTCTTTTCATATCTTTCAATTGAATAAGTGGTTAGTCGATTTTCAGACTAATCAATAAATTAATGTAAAAATGGAGGGTCATTTTGATTAATGGTTGTTCTTTTAAACCCATCCCATAATGCTCCCCCTATTTTTTTTTATATTTTATGGGTATTCCACGTGATATCCCCATGCGCTCATGAAGTCATGCAATTGACACATGGCCCGTCATTTCAACTTATTTTCCTTTTCCATCCCATTGACTTATACTACTCCCATTCTCTCCTCCTACTTCGGGTGGGATTATTCATCTCGCGATGGATTTGGCTATTTGGTGTTGTAATTATGGTCTTGAGTGGGTTCAGGGCTAGAAATGACAGGTCATTATGGCTCTAAATTTTTGTACATGGTCTGTAGTATATGGGTTGGTTTCCTATTCAATCGAATTGGTGGAGTCACTCTTTCTCTCCTCTGGTTATTGAAATTTAGTAGTTGCTTTTGGTGGCCCTCCCTTATAATTCCAAGGTTGCCTTGTTTCTTATGGTATCATGGCATGATGAGAATGTGACAAATATAAGGAGGCCCGCTCACAACATGAGAGTGATTTTTAGGACTTTAAGAATTCACTCCATATCCTTCAAATTTGATTGGGAAATCTGCCAGCACAGGTGGTTTGTATTCTAAAAATTCTAGTTCAACACATGCAAACAATGCAATAGGCTCAAGACAGATGCAGAGTGCTCAGGAGTCAAATTGAAGCTCTTCAATCCCAACACCCTCAGGTTACGAAGACTCCCTCTACATCAGTTCAGTCCGACATGGTTTCTTCACCTTTGTCCAACTTCAACTTACCAGAATTGAACTCTCCAACTCTAGGGGTAACCTCGAAAGACATTGATAAGGTGGGTTCCCCCTTATCAGGTCAATTTGGATGCAATGGTTCTTCTGTTTCATTCTCAAATTTTTCATTTGAGTATACTCTGTAAGGTCCTTCTATGTGAATTTTTATTATGAACATTTGAAACAGTCACTCTTAGTGTGGTTTATTTGGTTATCAGAACTCTATCTTGGCCCAAATCTTACCAGAAAGTTTCTTGTCTTTTTGTAATTCTACTACATGTATTTGGTGCAGATTTTGCGAATACAATATCTTCTAATTCTTGTGAAAAAAATATTATTTAATTATAATGATAAACAATGTATTGTAAATATATAAAACACTATATGAATATTTATATTATTTTTAGTATAGTATAATATTTTCATTTATGGTATTCAACCATAAATTAATTTTCGATAAAACATTTATTCATAAAAAAAAAAAATATAATTTAACTAAACATAAAAATTAAATAATTTATGATAGCAATATTGTTTCTTTTATTATTATAGTATCAGTTACATATTATCATGTAAAACACTACTTATATGACTACCCTTTATATTTTTAATATAGGATATTATATTCATTTATGATACTCAACCATAAATTAAATATCAATAATTTTTTTATCTATAAAAAATAATATAATCTAATCAATGATAAATATTAAATGATTGAATATATTAATAACATTTGTATTACTATTACAACATAGATTATATATTAATATTATGCAATCATACCCATAAAACACTATATTGTTTTTTGTAAAGTATTTTTTGTTAAAATATTAATAGAATGTACATAAATTTCTACCATACCCAATAATATAGATGATACAGATAGCATAAGGTTCTTCTAGTAAAACCTCAAAAAACCCATAATTGTTTGTCTGCTCAAAGAGGACAACCATGAATGAATCAAAATTGTAACCCATGATATCTAGAAACTATCATAAGTCTAAAAATCTAATTAGCAAGTAAATCAAATAACCAGACCCTCTAAATTTGAATAGTTGAAACAAAAAAGACCCATATAAAATCAAGCTAGGAAAATCCATATCCCTTTCAGTCATGAAAATCAAGCACCTGAGAAGTAGGTGTAGAGGTGTTGGCATTGAGTCTCGCGTCCATTGAATCCCCAACTTGTTGATGATCATCCCAGGTGACTTGGAATGAACCAACATTGTGTTTAAGTATTCAAGAAAATAGTGTAATGAAAGGATTGTTATGGTCCTCCAAAGCTTCCATTCTTTTCTTAAATTATCTATAGTCTTGGTCCATTTGGATCATTCTCTGAGTGACCATGGTATTTGTATGATAGTATAGTTCTAGAGTTATTTAGAATTTGGAATCCCTATTTCAAGTGCAACCCATGTCTGAGATGATGTCCCCCGCCTGAGTATCAATGTCTTCATATTCCTGGGTGCCATGAATTATCTTGACATCCTCCTCTAGTGTAGGCATAACAACTTGAACTTCTCTAGGAACAAACACAACATAAAACTCTACAACATCCAAAAAATCCAAGGAAGCATGGGTTTGGCAGGCCAGAGTCTTCCTTTCTCGAGAAAAATGTGGAGCCATGGAAGCACAAAGGGAAAAATATGGTATTAGGCTAGGGAGAGCATGGGGAGAGACAAGAAATGGTCCAGGCTAGATATTAAATAGAAGCCACCAACAAAGGTTGAAATGATCTATAAATATCCTCACAGCCATGTTTAACCAACCAACACTCATTATATCCATAAGAGATAAATGTACCATGGAACTATTTAGATTCATAATAGTCATGACGGTCAACATAACTACAGGTTGCCCTAAGTTCCTTCCTTGGGTCATTTCCCAATTGATCTTGTTCCACAAATGAATTTTCCAGCATGCAACATGAGTGATTTCTTGTGGTAAAGGGATATTATATGGGACATGACCATCTGCCACCACATCCCCCCCCATGATCCTCAAGTAATCCAGATGGATCCCAATGATCTTCCCTCTCTCCAAGTGGAACCTAATCTGGGGGGTTGAAGTCACAAAGAGCTATAGAGTTACTAGTCTAAGTGAGGGAAGAGTTACTAACATCAATCCAAGTAGAGTCAAGAGGTTATGAAGGGTGGTTGATTCCTTCATTAGCTAGAAAATAAACTAAATAATTTTCTTCTTGTAGAAAATGGGAGGGAATGAGTGTAGGGATGTGGGGAATGGTCAAGAAAAGGAGATCAATAAGAGCTTCTAGGTTCTAGTTCTGAGAGACTTTGCTGGGAGGAGATCCATTCTATATTTGGGTGAGCATGTGAATGATGAGATGCGAGTCACCTTCAACTATAAGCTTGAAAAAATGGTGATATATATGTATTTGAAGACCTTATATCAATGCCTAAAGTTTTACTACATTATTAGAGCTTGAGCCCACATACCCATAGAAAACTCTAAGGATTATACTTTTGGCATCCCAAAATATTCCTCCATATATGGTTGGTCTTGGATTTCCCTTTGATGCACCATCAAAATTCATCTTGATGAAGCCATGGGGGGAGGGGACCAAGAGGAAGGGGAAGGAGAATGAGGAGAGGAGGTGAGGGAAAGGAGATAGGTATAGGGAGACACAAGGAGAGAAGGGAATGTTCTTGATCATTGCATTTGACATCCTCATCATTCCAACTTTCAGAATTGATTGTTTTCATGATATTCAACTCGATCTTGTTCCAAAGTGAAGGTTCTTGAGTGGACTCATCTTTGAATATGTGTTTGTTCCTTTCTTTCCAAGTCTCCCATAGAAAAATACACGGGTAAAGATACCATGTTCAATTAAGGATGTATTTCTTGCAAATGTAAGGATTCCAAGAGGAGAGAGTCAATCTAATAAAGTCTCTATTGTAGTCCACTTGCTAGAAAGAGATGCCCCCCTAATCCCATAAGAATCTACTGAAAGAACAAGAGTTGAGAATGTGTTCCAAGGATTTAGTTGCTTGAAATCACATTACATAGAGACCTGATAAAAAAAAGCCTCCACTACAAGGAGAAAACCTTCTAGCAGAGGGTTTTGCAGAGGTTTTTAGTGTTACAAAATTTGGAAAAAAATTGAAAAAAACCTCCACTACAACCTCCTCTATTGGCTATGGAGGTTTTAACGAATGTTCCATATAACTAAAAAACCAAACACACCAAAGAGACCTTACATAAAATTCCTCAGAACCCACATAAAACCAAAAAACACTCTGGTGCATCATTACATAAATTCTCGGTGTGTAAATAAAATGAAAACGCACTTACATGAAATGCCCTAGTGTGTACATAAGACTAAAACCTACCGGTTCCCCATTACATTACTACCTCGGTCCATACCTATGATGCAAATGCATTGGTGCGGTTATGGTTATTACGCCCCAGATTTCCATTTTGTTGTATGAAACATCAATGTGATTTTGTTTTATCTTTGTCCCAGTGATTGCATAGTTCATTTGTTCTTGTTCTTGTATTACATATAATTCATCAATGATTTTATCTTATTAAATACATCGATGCATTTAATTGTTTAAAGCACCAATGTTGTTATTATATTTAAAAAATCGATGTGTATTTATCAAATGCCCACCATAAAATTTTAAAATGATATATATTATCACACATTTTATGCACCGATGCTTTTGTATAATTAATATGCACAGGTGCTTCAATATGCTTAATATGCACCAATGCATACAACCCCTTAAAAATAAATGTTTTCTATATTATTTCAGGCACTATTTGTGAGTTCATAAGAAAGCACCAATATGTATATATTTAATTGATTGTTTTTTAACAAATATTTTTTAGAATAATATTGTTTTGTAGATTTATATTATTTCATTTTGATATAATGATTGCATTAATTCCTTTTCCAACATATTACACCTATGTTATTTGCAACAATGTAAATCATTCACATATTAATTAATCAACAATGCAACATTTTAAAACATTTGACAATGCAATAAAATGACAAACCCACTTTATTATATATGAATAAGAGATCCATGGTCATAAAAAATGGGACAACATAAAGGTCCAAAATAATCAAAATGAAACCAATATGTAATTGTTACAGTTATTGATAACATGTCCTCATGCAATTGGGACATTATATTCACTACATTAATAAAAATCCTTGATTTTTACATACCTATATTATAAAACATAGAACTTGTAGTAACAATCAAATATATTGATGTTATTTATCACTTGAACTGTTGACATTGCTCAATCTGTCTGCATCCCTCATTTCTTGATCAGTTGTAGGCGATATTGTACTTTGGTTATTTAAATGGATATTTTCTTGCTTGGCTTATTTTTTACATTTGAACTACCCATGTTCCATCTACAAACATATAAATAAAGTGTAATAAGTAAATCTACATTTCTAATATAGTAGAATATACATGATTTCATAAATAAAAAATCATACCATGGAAATGAGTGATTCATAAACCATACACATTCTTTTGAAGCTTTTCCTCATGTCTTGTAACGAAATATCTTTTGTTGGCTCCTCTCCATACTTTGTTTCCTACATGTTTAATATGCCATGACAAATAATAAACGATATAATTAATATAAAGGTTTCTTATTGTTCGATTAATTTTAAAACAACGAAAATTAAACAACATAGCTACTTACATATTGTTAAATTAAACCTTGATACTTCAACAAATACTCACAACCATTAGTTAACCCAATGTTGATCAATTTTTTAGTTGGATCTTCTTTGTATGCTAACACCTATTAGAAGACATCCATAGAACAATGAAAATTAATTATTCAAATATAAATATCACAACAATATGAAAACTTAATTAACATCGTATAATGTAAGTACCCACAAAATTTTATATCAACTCTTTTCTTCCTTGTCGTCCTATCTTATATGTTGATTGGGTTCCATTTTATTTTATTTTATACAACAAAACAATTGAAAATTAGTATTCAATATAATAAATAAATTCGACATACATAAAACAATAAATGAATGATCACATACATTTGATGCACGTTATTGTTGGTATGCATCCTCTTGTGATACAATTATGTTCATTTCTTTTACCATCTCCTTGTACACTTTTTTGGACATCTCGTTGATTAATTGGGTTGATTTTAATTAATGTCAACCCTTGAAGAAAATCTAGAAGAAAATTATGGTAGACCCAATAGTATGGTTAAGGGAATTACATTTGTTTGATTTATAATTGTATGAAGGTTAGTATATTTGCAAGTAAGACTATTCTATATAGATAGTACATTTCATGTCATTTCCGGTGATATGTGGAACATCACATAACTCCTCACTGTTAGAAAGTTATGGACTTGTGAAGTTGGAGAACCTTCATGACTTATCTAGAAGGTCAAATAATTCATATTATTCTAGAAGCTCCTAGAAGAAATTGACTAGTCAAGTGGGTGAAACTAGGAGTTAATCCTGGATTAAGTTGTTGCAATAAGAAAATGATTAAAATTAAATTAGTTGCAACTAGAAGTGGAGATTTTACTATTTGTGGATAAAGTAGTTATAAGTGGACAAGTGGTTAGAAGTGGTTTAGCCCTCAAAGAAGGAAATTGGGTTAAGTTGGTTAGAAGGTAACCCCTTGAGGAAGCTACATGGAAGTATAAATAAGAGAGCAAGGCTCTCCTATTAACACATATTGTGAACATTGAATATATATTATTGTGTAAGGTTTATTGCAGGTACTCATTGATACATCTCAAGTTACACAACTCTGAGGTAGCACGAAGGGTTGATGGTGAAAGTTTCGGAATTGTAGAAAATATTGAAAAAAAAACCCTAGTTTTTTAGGTGTATGCAGGGTGCAGTGGAGAAGGGTATGTACGTAGGTTGGTAGTATAATAGGGCGCATAGCTGTGGGAAAATCCATGAAAACTTGAGGAGAAGAAGATGATAGGTCTCTAGAGTCTGAAAGCAAGCTCCCATGAAGGTCTATAGTGATAAGATACAACAAATCTATCTACAGTTTCAAAAGGTATGTCTTATTTCTATGTGTAGTTGGATTTTGTTGTCTAATTGAGAAATGGTTATGGGGTTTGAGGATTTTTCCTAGAGAGGATATTGGTTATATGGAACTTAGTGTATAAGCCATATCTACACAAATATAGTGCTAGTATATCTGATATCTATAATTGGTACATCTTGTTAGTGTTGAGGCACATCTTGTATTTCTTGGCATATGGTT
>CBVK0100603511.1:0-16743 GCA_900067695.1 Picea abies | reverse complement strand
CTCAGTAGTGGGTCACCCCCGAGCTGGGACTAAACTCCATCGGGCAAGGGATAACTATGCTAGGTAGGGTCAACAAGAAGTTGCATAGTACACCGAAGTATTTCCTCCAAGGAGCCACTTACGCCCACTGCTCACAGAATCTCATTCCCCACATGCCTGTCCCACCCATGAGTATACACCTTCACTGTAACATAGTCCATCAACTGCTCCACCTCCCTTTCCAGGGATTCAACAACAGGCTAATAATATAATTCTTTATTAAAGAATCATACTTGGACGCTGGTTTTTAAACCATAAGGAAATAATGTAGTGAAATGAAAATGGGTCAATAAGACCAAATTTACTTCATATGGTATTGTTGAAAGACATTAGAATTATTTATGAGCAACGGGATTTTCTTAACAAAAAGGAATTCACTACATGGAGATATTTGATCCTATAGAAAAGATTGATTATGTTTGAGTGGTTCTTTATCTTGTTGCCTATTTTGGTTGGGAGGTACATTAAATGGATGTGTATAGTGCCTTATTAGATAGGGATTTTACTGCGGATATATATATGGAGTATGTAGCATACCCAACCACCTTTATACTATCATTAGGGTGATGTGCTGCTCCAAAACAATCCCAATTTCCCTGATACCACTATGTAGCATCCCTAGATTCCTTCCTTAGACATCTAGCACTGCCCACAAGATTTATTAACCTCATAAATCATATATGAGTCCAAATTTAACCTCTAATAGTAACAAACTATATAATTTGTATGCAAATACAAAATAGAAATGGGAATAACACTACATACTTATAATTCATTCATTTCTATTTAATTCAATACATTAACAATTCCATTAAGAAACCATTCCATAAGAAGACAACCTTGAATACTTATACGCAATTAAATCCATGTCTACCAAACTGGTTGTTGAGGAAATATTTTCCAACCAATCATAGGAATCAACTAATTATTTTACCTCTAAGCCAAATCATGATACCACTAGCACAAAGGAATCTCATATAGGGCTCTAACCTCACTCAACCCACCCCATTACTCTCATGACAAGCCATATTCTCACTACATAGCTCTCCAATCCCTCTCCCAACAATAAAACCATACGTGTCACTCTCTTCGATTACCTCACAGAACACAAGGAAGACCCACTCCTTCACTACTCAATAGTCCCTCAAATTACTCTTCCCTTCAAGTGCTCTTTAATGTGTGCATGAAGAGTCCAATCTATTGTTTACCTTCTAGTAATAAATTAGGACAAAACACTTGGCCTCAAGTTATTTGATGAGTATCAAGAACATGGTTTAATATCTAAAGGTATTTCCTTATCCACTGTGGACATTCCAAGCATGCTATCTCTCTCCAACCATCCCATTTTCTTTCACATTTTTAGAAAAAGATTCACCAATTTATGTGGTCACTTACTATCCACAAGCACATGGGAAATTGTTATCGTAATAGTCATATCATCCACAACAACCAAGGATAAACATCCACAATATGTGGGAGTTTGTCTCCTCCCATGCCCATAAATGGTTGAATAATTAATAATGATAATGGAATGAATGGAAAGACAATGGAGGAATTTTTCTTGCATGTGATCCCTCTCTCTTCCCTAGTATATTACATATATGACACTTGTAGTTAGTTCACACCCTCAAGTTAAATATCGATAAGGTAACCTATAAGGGAATCAAGGGCAAGAAAGGGAGTACTTCCAAAGGATAATGACAAGGTCAAATCACCAGCAACCCCCTTTTCCTCTTCCCCTCTTGTGGTATCAAAGTCCCCTTATTCCTCTATCAAAAAACCATTATGGAAGATATTATATGATAATTTATTTTCCTTATCATACATTCTTTCATATATACATGAGCATATTATGGAAAATATACCTACCACATTATAAACCTATCCCACCATTGGGACTCTTATGCACTCACTAGTCGGGTCGTGTCCTTTAACTCCGCACTAGGAATATTTACAATACATTTCACATATTTATAACATGGATCATTATATCTCATCCCACATTGATTGATTCACATCACATAAGCCAAATCATATAAATAATACAGTATTTATTACATTACAATTTAGGGGTCAAAACTAGGATGTTGTAGAGCAACCACTTGAGTTTGTGTAGGATGGTAATCTTGTATGTAGAATGAAGAAGTCTCCATATGGTTTGAAACAAGCACCTCGAGCATGGTATGAAAATATTAATCAATTTTTTCTTCATCATGGTTTCAAACATTGTGAATCAAATCATATTATTTATATTTAGAATTATGTGCCCCGTATGGGGTGACACGCGGCCGATGGGACTTCCACCCAGATTCGCACCAGTGTTGAATTTATAGTTGTTCGACACGTCACCGGGTGACTAGGCTCCTTGTTTTCCTGGCTTTTAGTTTTTATACAACTGTTTTAGTTTCATTTAGGACACTGGCATCTGCCCTGGTTTCCTACGGGCAGGACAGATGCCTCTTATCTTAATGTTTTATACTGTATAACTGCTAGATGTTTCCCATTAATGCTGGTTTCCGGTTACCGACAACATCTTTTGGTGACAGTAGCTTTGAGACTGCTTATTCCGTCAAGTTTTTGCGATAATATAATATAGCAGGTACCAAACCTTTTTTATTTAAAAAAAAAAAATATTTAGAATTATGTGAAAGATAATATTATATTGATTGTTTTATATGTCAATGACTTAATTATTATTGGGAATGGTCGTGATTCTATTCTTAATTTGAAAAAGAAGTTGAAGGATACATTTGAAATGACTAACTTAGGTCATTTGTACTTCTTCTTTGGTATCCAAGTTATGCAATTGGAAGATGGTATCTTCATCTCTCAACGTACGTATGCAATGGATCCCTTGAAGAATTTTGGAATGGAAGATTGTAAGCCTTATTCTACTCTATCATTCAAGAGTTAAAAGTGATTAAAGAATTTAATTATTTGAAATTTGATGCCACTATGTACAAGCAACTTGTTGGTACTATCATTTATTTAACTCATAATAGACCTAATATTTCTTTTATTGTTGGTGTGGTCTCGAGGTTCATGGAAGATCTGAAGGAAAGCTATATGAAATATTTGAAGGAACATATCAATTTTCCATTAGTTATCTCCATAGAAACCCAACTCTATTTATGATATGTACTTATTTGGATGGAGATGAATAAGACCAAAAATAATCTTTTGGGTATATGTTTCATCTTGGGATTTCTCTAATTGCTTGGTTGTGTAAGGATGTTACAAGGAAAATCTCTTTATGGCTAGAGGAAAACCACAACAAACAGAACGACACCTAGAAATCAACTCTAGTCTCAAGTATGCTATAAAAATAGAAATGCTAACAATAGAAGGATAGAATCCTACCTTGTCTGGACGTCCGAAGAATACCACGGTTGAGCTCATGACTGAAATCTTGATGCATGTAAATTGTCCTCAACATACAAAATACAAAAGAATATAGAAATTATATAGAACATTAGCATATAAACTAGCATAATCCATTAAAACATGTATAACAAATATGCCCATGGAAAGTAATACAAATATTTGCGACACAAAATTTGTACGAGAAAATAGTATTTATATTAATGTAATCAAAAAAAGTACATAGGTGAAAAACTTTTGTAACGGCACATATCAGAACCAATAAACTACGTCCCTCCAGTTGGGCCTTCACCACTTCAATCCTCCACAAAGGCAAGCTCACAAGTAGTAGGAGTAATTGAATTTCTCCTTCTCAAGATAGGAATAGCTTGGGGGTTGAACACAAGAAGTTCAGACTCTCAAGGACAAAGGGATGTCGACTCAATATGAAGTGAAATTTATCCAAAGTGTATTTTCTCTCAATGATCCATCTTCAAGTCTTGTATATGGCTCAATTTATAGCATTCAAATGGAATTGAAGGGTTAAGTCAGAGTTTTTCCAGTATATGGAGGGTCAAGGATCATGGATCTCGTGACATGGCATGGAAACTCGACATATTTTTTTAATTTTTGAGCACAAAACCCGATGTACGAGAGATGTAATGGAGTAACCTGCGTATACATGAGTTCTTTAATTGTGGCCGCGTATATGTACAAAAATTTGAATTTTTTTACTTTGGAATGAACAAAAAGGGGAAACTTGAGTTTGCAGAGGGAAATGGAATGCCATCAAAGAAAGATGCATGGAGTGTGGAAATAATTGCTATAAAATATGCCCCCTAATGTGTGAGGTCAGAGGAGCAATGACAATGGTCGAAATACATTATAATTCCCATAAGTGGAGTAATGAGGACCCAGCTGGAAAAACTAATCACTCATGAGAATATTACAATTCATATTGACTCTATACACATGGATGCCAATCTGGATTACACTGCAGATCCATGTGGATATATAACAAATAATTGTTCAAGGCCATGGATATGAAATAAAAATTGTACATATTCCATAGTTTGTCATAGTCACGAACAAGACACAGTGTATTCCACTCTCAAAATCAATTGAAGATATATGTATACAATGGAGTACAATCTGATCTTCCATGATCACTGAAGTCATATAGCTATTGGTCCGATGAAAGATAGCAACAGATATGTAATCCTTCTATTGTGAACTAGAGGTATTCTACACTATCCACCGAAGGTGAAAGTCTACATCATGTGAATAAATGAGTTGAAGTTGAACACAATGAGACTTCCTTTGATTACAGGTCATTGAGTATATCGTTAACAAATGTGAGACAAACCATTGATAATGAAAGTAGGTGTCAAGGCACTGAGTGCATTCCACAAGTGTGAATAAAGGTGTTGAGGTCAAACACTTGAAGAATCCATCGATAAGGAGACATTGATGTATTCCCAACTTTCGATGGAGAGAGAACCTGCCATTGATGACTACAAGCCTCTAGGTACTCATATAACTCTAGATCTTGATTCCAGAATAGATGAGTTGAAGTTGATGGAAGGAGACCCACTAAAAGGAGATCATTAAGGCATATCACATCATCTAGTGCAAGGTACAAATAAATAGCTTGATGATTAGAAAGATATCAGACGAATAGGATGTTCACGAACCAACGACCATGTGCATCTCTTGCATGCACCAGATGCAATTCATACATGAAACAGATCCTATGACTAGCAGCCAATAATGAAAACTATCGACAAAGGCGAGGAAACCACCAATAGGGTCTAATGGAATCCAAGACACTACAGACCCCGAGAAGTTGATGTACTAACTTACCCAAACAAGGCCCACCTGACTTTTGGCGCTTCATCTCCTAGGGTTAGGTTTTTGGATGTCTAAGTTTTTTGACATTCCTGTTTATTGTAAAAGGCCTTCAGAGCCTCATTGTAACCATATTCTTGCGAATGAGCACAATCGTCACTTATCTTCTCAGAGATAAGCCGCCACCATTCTAACAAGCTTGTTTTCCGCTGCATTTTACAGTTTTAGCTTATTTCCTTATTGAATAGAAAACCAATTTTACTATATCTTTGTTATTATATGTTAAGAATCTATTAATAATCTGTAGTCATTTCGTTCTTCTCATAAAATCTGGATAAAAAATAGAGGAAAATATTCCAAATCTGCCACATGTGTTTTATAGAGAACAAGCCCATTTGGTTTCATCGTGGATGGCTTGCTTAAATTTTTTAGGATCGGGGTGATATGGTCGATTTCGCAAACTGATATTTCCCAAGAATTTTGCTGCCAAACTGAAGAACTTTATTTTCGAGGTCAATTTCGTGCAATTGAAGAAAAATTTCAAAAATCCACCACATGGGTTTTGTGGAGGACTAACCAATCCAGTTTCCAGGCAGCCAATTGTCTAAAATTGTGTAAGAAATGAAATATAGTAGAGATTTTCTAAACTATTATTTCCCAAAAATATAGTGGGGATCTATGCTTTGTTTTTTTTTTGTTTTGTTTTTTGTGAGACTTGGATTAGATTATGGAAGTACTAGTTGAGGATATTGAGAAAAAAATAATCCTTGTTGGAGCCACTACTATTGAGGGCAAGCTACAATGTGACTTTGTGATTTGTTGTCAGGGTTTCTCCAAAACAAAAAGAACATGTGACACAACTTGTATGTCATGATGGCCATAATTTTTTTTTAGTTATTGGTGATGTTGCAAATGATGTTGGTATGATTGAGAAAGAAAATATTGGTGTTGGAATTAGTGGTATGGCATCTATGACAAGATATTTTTCCATATCACAGTTTCTCTTTATCGAACAACTTCTTTTAGTTCATGGTGGATTTTGTTATAATCAGATATTATTCATGATGAACATGGAATATTGGTGTGGTGGTTGTTCTTATCCAATATGTGAAATCAAGAGTCTTGGATGAGGTTTCCAGGGCCAAATATATCAATGTTTCACAAAATGAAAAATAACTTTAAGTCTATTCAATGGCATTATTCAGGATTTTTTTCAAAACTAGCGATGGTGAACTCTTCGTAGACACAATATCATATTGAAAAGTTATGGAAGATACTTCAACGAATTAAGAGAGTGTATCTTCCTTGCAACACACTCTCTCTCCAGGCACTTCCATTGGAGAGACTAAGAAAATTATAGAATTTCATCTTGGTTGCTCAATTTCGACTAGAGAAAAGAGGCTTCTTACATCACCATGAAAAGAGTAAGAACCAGAACATTTGGATGTGAAAATAGTAATAAGTCTTCAAATTGTTGGCAGCTTTTGAAACAAGGAATTTGAAGAGAGACTAGTTCACGACTCTTCAACAAATCTTCCTATAGACTTGTAAACTCTGGTATGTTTTCATTGTTTGGTGCATTAATGAATTTATAGTACAAAATTTTTGTTATTGGTAGGATGAAGGGACTATTGAATAATATCAATGAGTCTTTCAAACAGTGATCAAAGACAATGCTTCCTTCAGGGATTCCAATAGTGTGCATGTTTTAACAACGAGATATATGTTGTTGCTAGTTCGTGCTCACCTTGTCTTTGAAAAGAGATCCTTCATGAAACGTAATCATCCTTAATTCATATTAAGTGTGGGGGAGAGGTGGAGATGTGATTCATCATGTTCTTGAAAATCATTTTTCTTTTTTCTTTCAAAAATTACAATGATTTTCTGCAGCTACAAAAAGACAGTTACAACCGGATTTTTATTCTCAGAGGCACTTTTTGAATAATGATTGCAAGCAGATGAGGATGAAATATAATATTATGAAACATGGGTTTTGTGCCCCACACAAAAAATTGAATAAGTTGCAAACATAATTTTAAAAACATGCATGACAATGGACGAACTGACATGATTTAAAACTGATATTATAAAATTTGTCAGAATTTTTTGTAAAAGCTATAGCCATCTTTCTGTAGTTGATTTGAAGATTTGAATGGTTGCACACATACCGAGACCAAATCACCACTTTGAGATGATTTCAAATAAATATGTGATGCTCATCCACCTATCATCCACGATTTTCAACATTTTTCCATTTTCAAGTTTTCAAGCATGAATAAAATCATTTATGTAGCAACAGTTCAATAATAGTCAACATATTCAAATTCACCTTCATCATCAACATCAATTATCTTCCTCAACATTGGTACTCATCAATATCATCCGCATCATCATCAAAATTATCCAACAACAGGTCATCATTTTCAGATCTTACTCCATCCAACATCTTCATTTCCACATCATGCAGCTAGATTAAAACCGAAGTATTTTTCTTTTAGAAAATCATATATTAGCATCAACATTCATCATCAAGCGAGTCAGAGTTCAACAATTGTCTTTCATACCAACATCCACCAGGAGAGGTAAAGTTGGGTAAGCAATTTATATTTCTAGGTAGTTACTAAACTTGGGAATTCACACACATGAAACTTTCCTAGCCATTTTTTTCATTGTACAAGAAATTCTTTGATATAGGAGAGGAAATAAGTGTTGTGAGTAAGAAACTAGTTCCAAGCAGCGAAAGATACCTATGCTTAAAATAGGGAAGTGCATGCAATACATGGACACTCGAGGGGATGTTTCCTCTACGGATAAATGGTTGTCAAGTTTCAAAGGATATATAGAAGGAATTGCTTGGCTAATGATGAGAATTGCTGGGGAAAAAGGGCTTATAATGAGAAATTGGGAGCCGAATTTAGTCTCAACAATGCAAACAGGGTAATGGGATGAAATTACAACTTAACTCAAAAGTGTCATTTTTCATAGATTTAGTCCCTTAGGCCCGAAAAAGTATAAAATAATACCCAGGAGAACTCTTCTAGACAATGGTGACCATAGTATTCATTTTTCGTAATTAGTCTATTTGGTTGGAAAAGGGTTAAAATTATACCAAAATAGACGTCCTTTCAAAGCCATCTAACGAGTGTGAAAGAGATAAGTTCACTCGACAATCTTTGTGTTTTTTCAGGAGTCCAAAAAGAGCTTAACCAAGACTCGGTTGGAGTCCCATAAATAGTGGTCAAAATTAGTGTGGGGCTAAATATATGCATTATTAATTCCCACATTAAATTATCGACCAGGGATCGTAAGCTTCAAGGTGCAGGCACATGAAATGAAGGTTCGGAGGCTAACTATCCTAAGGCTGGAGACAATCTAAACAAACTGAGAAAATTAAAGTAAAACAAACTACAGGAAATTAACACTAAGGATTCATCACTTGGACATAGGAATAACTTAGTGCTATAAAGGCTCAAATCACAGTCTTTCATACACTCAGGTGATGTTCGTGTAATTAATCGTGGGTATCTTACTTAAGTTTCATGTCCTTCAATGATTATTTCTTATAGTAGATTCACAATTAAATACAATAAAAGAAACAATCAAACGATAATGACTTCAGTTGACAGGAAATAAACTAATCACCTTGGGATGAAACCTATTAGGGGGGCCATATTAGACCCTTAATCTGTCCATTGGTGATTGAAGCTATGTGAAATTAAAATGCTGGAATGAAATGCTAAACTAGTGCAGGAATCAAAAATGTTAAACTAGTGTAGGAAATTTAAACTATGAGAAAGCCAAATTGAAGCAAACTAACTAAAGGGGAAAACAATCAAACTAATAGAAAACAACACCTACTCCAAACTATGAAAATAAGATGTGAATGTGGGAAATGAACCTAAGCGAGAAAAAATGGCAAAATACAAAGAAACCCACTCATCATACACACAAAGATTTAATTATTCATATGCATTCAATACTCTATTTACACTATATAAATTTGAACTGCACACAGGTACCGGAACAAAAACAGTACAGGTACCAGAACAAGAATAGTACAGGCATCAGAACAGGAACAGTAACAGGTACTGAAATAGTAGCAAGGTGCATGAACATAATAGAGTACAAGAATAGAGTAGAAACGAAATTGACTGAGCACAAAAATAAATCTCAAAGCAATCCAAACAAATCTACAATCAATGGGAAAATCGTATTGAGGAGAAACGAGAAAATATGGAAGAGGAAAGTTATGTATATGCAACAATAAGACAACTTTGTTTTTGTGTTTTTTTTTTATGAGTGAATGCAACAATAATATGTTAACTAATACTCTATTTTATAATGTTTTGGACAATGAGAAACTAATGGTTGATTTGAATGGAATATTTGAAAGGAAAATTGGATGGAAAATCAATGATGAAGGAGACAAATGCAATGAGGAACTGTAATTGGATGGAAAATCAATGATGAAGGAGACAAATGCAATGAGGAACTGTTCATAGTCTATTCAACATAAAAAAACAAAGCATAGGACGAATATACAGAAATATAAGCACACAAATGTGATGGAAAAGAATGCTACACAAAACACAACGTGATGATGTATTCAATTGAAAGGTTTGCAATATGAGTTTTAATTAACATAATCACTATAAAATTAAAATTTCAAACCACACAATCCAAAATGTGAATGGAATTCTAACAAATTGAACAATAACAAAAAAGTATAGATAAAATGCTAATTAGTTAAGATACAAAAGGCAACAGGATTACCCATTTGAGGGGCCCTACCCAACTGGTGAGTGCTGCTTGAAGACAATCAAATCACTCAAATGATTGGAATCATGCATAAAAATAATAGCTCTTTCAATTCAGAAAATTCAGAAAATTACAAGCCTCTTACATTATCATGATAACACTATAATCCCCATTACAAAAGAATACCATAATGAAAAAATTTTCCCTTCCTCATCCCTATGAGGCTTATTTATACATGAAATCCATGGAGGAATGGATAAAACCAAATCCCCAAACTTAGACTTTGGTTAAAATCAATTTTACAAATTTTAGAATAAAATCACAAAAATCTGGTTTTTCATCAATTTCCTATGAGGCTTATTTATACATGAAATCCATGGAGGAATGGATAAAACCAAATCCCCAAACTTAGACTTTGGTTAAAATCAATTTTACAAATTTTAGAATAAAATCACAAAAATCTGGTTTTTCATCAATTTGGGCAGATTCAAGTTAGAGATACACCCATATTCCATTTTTCACCTTCGGGACAAAACCCATATCTTAGAATTTCAAGATCTACCTTCATCTACACGTAAATTGAGGTGCAAGTTGGCAGTTTGAAATTTTTACTATTTTTTATAGAATCATTCCCCCTGAGATGGAGGTCCACACGTGCGAGTTGGGTGAATTATGACACAATTGTCTGCATGCCGACGTCGCTCTGGAAAAAACACATGTCCCCTATTTTCCTCTAGAAGTGTGCCAATATTTCGAACTATAATCCAATACTGGATGCATGTAGAGTGTGTTGGTACTGGATGACTGTGTTGGTACCTGATGACTATAGAATATGTTGGTATCATATGACTGTAGAATGTTTTGGTATCAGACATCGTACAAGAATTTTGAGTGTACTGGTACAAGAATGTTGAGTGTGTTGGTGCAGGAACATGTTGCTTGGTCACAGAAACATGTTGTTAAACTTTCATCGATAAAACCATGATAAAACATATTTAATCATTAAAATCGTAAGTAAAACATAATAATTAACCACATAGGTAAAGTGAATGATTTATTGGCATATAACAAGATAATGGTTATGAAATGTATCAAAAGTGCGGGAATATGGTTTATGAATGAGAGTTTTACATGGTAGAAAATATAGCATATTTGGAGCTCAACAATGAGATTGAGTAAGATTAATGAGGTTCGAGCACAAAAAATCATATCCGGACTATAAGAGACTCCCATACCTATGGAGTAACTTCTGCATGGGCACCAAATGACAAAAGTGTTCTAACTAGGGTACCCATGTTTGGATGGGCACCAAATGACAAAAGTGTTCTAACTAGGGTACCCATGTTTGGTAAGTCTCTACCATTTAATAACGACACTCCTAGTAATAGAAAGAAGGTTATGTGTCACTAAAAAATGAGTTCATACCTAGGGCATATGAATCATGGTCATAGGATGATGCAAAAATTCAAAGTGAGGTGAAAACCTACCCTATATGCCAGTGATGGTAAATACCTGTCGGAGGTACAAATGGGTTGAAGAATGTTGGAAATCCATGAAACCCTAGACAAAACCACTTCAAACCAGGTCTTATACTGCTCGATTAGTTCATATGGTTTCAAAAAATATGAAAGATAGGATAAAAAACTATAGAAAGTGGATGAAAATTTTCTTCAAATAGTAAAAAACAAGATGTTAACACTAGAAGTTGTTCTTACACTGCTTTAAGAACAAGCCTAATACCCATCAAAAATTGAGAAATTAAATCAATTTAAATTGGGTGGATCAACAAGAAAGAATAAGAAAGAAGGCAACAGTTTGACTGTAGATCAGTGATCTACCATTGGACATGGAGTCAAAACGCTCTACAGATTGAAGGAAATCAAGATAAATCATCATGTTAATAGATTATATGATGATTATTAGAAGAAAATAAAGTGAACAAAAAGAAGAATGTATGCTAAAAAGAGATCCTCTCTGCAAAATAGATGGAAAAATGCTTGAACAAAAACGTTGTTTAACAGAGCGGCTACAACAGATCCTTTGCTGCTCAAGGATCCATTAATCAAAGGCAACCTTTGATCCTCAAAACCTGCAATATATTCAATCAATAAGATAACAAAATAAATGGAAAAAAAATAAGACAAGTTGATAAACAACTCTCATGAATCTTTAATGGCAGAAATGTTGATTACAAACAGGCCCTCGTGCTTATAAATAAGCAACTAAATTGCTCCTCCAACTCTCTCCTCTTTTAGATCATGAATACAACCCTTTCCTTATCAAAATCCACTTCATATATAGTGAATGATATCTCTCTACTCTAAGGAGGTCGAAACCAAGGAGCTACATAGGATCCTCCTCCATTTAGGACTTTGTTACAAAATATTCCAACAAAAACATAACAAATTCCTTTTTTTTTTGGATCTTGTCTATTGTGATAAATGCCTTTTGAAACAGGTCATTATCTTTGATCTGGTGATAGACCACATGTCCCTCATGTCCAACTACCTCCTAGGAAACCATTTGAACCCCCTCAGATAGGTGGCATCCCTCCTTGCCAAAACAACTCAATTGATTCCAAAACCATGCAAGAAGCCTTGAAAACCTTTGATAAACCTGCTACAACTTCTAGTATGTCTAAATTTAGGATGGTGCTTTGTGAACCTGAGCTGGACTTATAGAGAAGCATCCAATCTTGAACAATCTTCTACAGCAAGTTCGTAGTGCCAATATGCAGTGCCAATTTTCAAATTCCAGTAGCACGCTTCAAGGAAACAATTATAGTTTATTCCTTGTCATAATATTTGAAAATCATACTGAATGAAAGCGTTGAAGACAATGAAATCTCCCCTGACACCTTTCCAAAGTGAAATGATGAGAGACTAGTGCAATGAGGTACTTCTTAGTCTGTTGTGAAATATTTTACGTGAGTTGGAAGCAAATCGATTTGACCTCTAACTTGACCTCTAAACGGTTGGAAAATGACATAATGGAAACTTGTGTAAATATTTGAGACAAGACATATCATGATGATGATGTTTTTTATACCAAGAGTGTGACCCATGTGGACCCTTATCCTCCTCATGATGATAAATAATACCATGACACTAAGGCTCTAAACCAAAACTAAAACAAGACTATGCTTATTGAAAAATCAAAGAATTGAGTTATGACATGAAATATAACCCAAAGCCTAATACTTTAAAACCTCATGACTCAAAACAAGACAAAACCAAAGTGTTTTGACCCCTACAAATCCTATGTGCTAACATCTGGCTCCATAGGGGATGGATACCTCCATGTGAGGCTCCAAGGATATGCAATTCCAATGCCTTATCCATTGGGCTAGAAGTCCTTCACCTCCTTCCAAATTTGTGCAACTTATTCTGAAACCAAAACACGCTGTTGCAAACCAGATGCAAACTGAGTGTTTTACTCAAACTAAAAACCAAATACTTGCATGGAAAGAATATTTATGCACACTCCTACTCCTACTCCAATCAACTGAACTATTGCTTGATCAAGTGTAATCATATTTCCAATGGAGCCATAAAAGCATATGACTGATGAAACGTAATCCTTGTTTGTAGCTAAGTAAGAAGACATGAAGAAATAATATCATGAACAACAAAAAATCCACAAAAAACATGTACTCACAGCTGCAAATTGATGATATGCCAAAACTTGCAGCATTTGGGATCTGTGGAAATGACGAATCCATCCAGGCTACTATTGGATCCTGAAATTTATAAAAAAACCTCCAGCTGATCCAAGAAAGTGAATTTCATCAATGTTATAAATTTTGCAATTTGATTTGTCTGCAAAACTGAAAATTGTTGTAGGTCGATATCATTGTTGATCACATGTTGCTCAATATTTGTTGCAGATTCAAATACAAGAATGGTGAATACAAACTTGTTGATATCCAATGATATTTACTGGAGTAATTAATTTGAACAATTATTCTCATATAATTGATGTTTTGCAAGCCAATCTTCAACTTGTTATTTATGACCGAACAAATCTGGCATATTCCTTTTCGAACTACACCGCCTCTCCTAAGATCTTTTTGACTCATGATTAAAAATATTAAATATTTGATCTACACAAATTAGTGGTTGTTCTTGGTCTCCAACATCACTGTCTCCATAGTGATCAAACAAAGGTGGACCATTAAGGGATATAACTTGAGAAATATTCTCATAAGCTTTTTCAATGATGGGCTCATTGTATGATCCTGCAACAAAAGTCTACTAAAAAGACACTTTCTCTTCTTCATAACCAACAAATGGATTTTGTTCAACTTCAAGTATGTCATAAACAGATTGATTTAAATAGTGGTTAACATGATCTACTACTTTTGTACCTTGAAAAATATCTTCAACCATTTCGTGATCATTTTTTTCTTACACATGACTATCACTTGTTTCAAGATATAAATATTCCTTCTTTAAAAATTGTTGATCTTGAACATGCAGTATGAAAGATAAATGCAAGGGATTGAAAAACTGTAGATCATGACCATATTTTTCAAGCTCCTCTTTAATAAAGGAGTTTAAAATGTTTTCTTCACAAACTAATTCTTCTTTAATTTTTGTTTCAGCAATACCTTCATAAAGTTCATCATAAGAGGAAACATCTACTATCCTTTGAGCTCAAGATTCAGATTTTTCACAGCAATATTCAAGAAGCATTTCATGTGGAAAGTACCTTTTACAGTGTTTGTTGAACGCAACATGGAAATATTTCAAGGAACGTATGCTAGAAGCAGGAAGAGAAAAGTACCATCCACGTTTGTTGTTCCTGAGATTAAACTTAAGGATTAAAGAGTAATGTTAGGCATCAGGAAAGTTTAAAGAGAGTTTTTTTAAAGATTGATTTTTCTACCTTAGTTCTATGAGAAAAATTCCTTAAATGAAATTAACAGTTTGATAGCACAAAGGTCGTATTTCGTGTCTGAGTTAAAATTGTAATATCGAATGGTGTGAGAGAAAAATACAAAACTGTAAAACAAGGCAAGGCATAAATTTAGAAGAGTCTCACCTTGTTGCAATGGAATAAAATAGATAGTGTAACCTTGAATAAAGTATAAGATACAGTAATCTACACAACTAGCAGGTCTTGATTTACTCACAGTAAATGCAGAGGAAAAACTGCTTGCCTAACAAATTACTGATGCAATATGATTACAGTAGTGGTTGTACTAAATTGAAATCAAACATTTATCAAGGAATGAAAAAAGAAATGTTGAGATATGGAAAAACATAAGAACACATAGCCCAAACTAGACAAAATTTGGAATCTTTTTCTGCACTTGTATTAATACTCAATAAGGAGTCTCTTCTCTATTACAATCGGCCAAAAGCAGCCTGTGATAGATCTTGAATCTATGTATTTATACAAAACTATCTCAACTCAAAACAGTTGGAATTCTCATAATTTAGAAATGGAAAACATTTTTTGAGTCATATTACTATGACTCGTGTCCAACATAGGCTCCTATCTGGGGATCCCGTCTCCATGCGAGGCATGGAAGAACAGTAGACCAAGTTCCTTTATTGGGTAAATGGAGTCATCTTTGTATTTCTAGGAAACACCTTTGGGGAAAAAATCATACAAAGAAAAATCAGACTTCATCCGAGTCTCAGAAAACCTTCAAAACATAATCAATTATTGATCTTAAGTTAGGCTATTAATAAGTTTCCTTTTCCTGAAACTGAGTTTGGATTTGCTTAAGATAATCAAAACAAATTTAACTGAAATATCAGACTTTGGTCGATTTTGTTCACATCAAGGCTAAGTAATTTTTAATAATTTATTTAGGGAATCCCTTGTTGGTTCATAATGTAAATATTATCGGAAAGAGACCTAGATATCATAGTATGTTTATACATGTATGACAACCTTACAGATACCATAGATATTGTTTCACTACCAGCGAGCATGTTTAGTAACCCGATGAAGTTATCTACATCTCCCATTGAATCTCCTTTCACCACTTCAATTAGAATTTTTTCATTTTATTGAGATGAGGGAAATAATTACGTGAATTTCCTTTCATCATCTCTTTTGGAAAAAATAGGGGCAATCGGTTTACGAATTTCCTTTCACCAATTGTCTTGGACTAGATGGGGGCAATCATTTTATGAATTTCCTTTCACCATCTGTCTTATATTTTTATATTTTTGAAGTGGGGGCAATCAATTTGTATGAATCATATAAGGGATGATATTTGTTTAAGACTTGACAATGAAGGTCTGCCAACAACTTTTGATTGTACTCTGAACTAATTATTTCTCGATCTTCAATACTTCTTTTCCTATAGAGAAGATATTATGGGGAATTTTTATTTTCTAGGGATTAGCCTTGAGTGAACTAATAAGTTAAAATCTATTAGAAGAGCTAAAGTTATCAGGATTAGCCTAGACATACTTTATTTCAGTTAATATCAAAGGAACATAAATATTTTCTCCTAATCTTGTTTTGAAGATATGTTCTTATGTTTTCAGAGCTAAGTGTTGGTTGTGGAGCCTGATTATCTTCCTGATGCAGAGGTCCTTTACTTTCAGTCATGTCTACACCCCATGAAGTATTTACACCCCAGAAGTATGTACACTCTTCCACGTGGGGGAGTGCATTGGGGGGGTACCCCCTCTGTGGGGTCTGGGGGGTCCATCCCCCCCAACTGGGGGGTCTGGGGGCAAGCGGCCCCCCAGCGGGGGTTCGGGGGCAAAGCCC
>CBVK0100603510.1:0-16743 GCA_900067695.1 Picea abies | reverse complement strand
C
Organism: Picea abies; assembly: GCA_900067695.1. NCBI lineage: Eukaryota > Viridiplantae > Streptophyta > Pinopsida > Pinales > Pinaceae > Picea > Picea abies. The sequence goes on along the minus strand of CBVK0100603510.1, from coordinate 16,742 downwards.
AACCAAAAGGATTTCAGTTGTCAGAGAACATAAATTATGTGTGCAAATTGAAGAAGGCCTTGTCTGGTCTAAAACAGGCTCCTAGAGCATGGTACTCTAGACTAGATAAATATCTACAATAGATAGGGTTCAGAAAAGGAAGTGAAAAAACAACCTCTACATCAAGGTAACTCAGGCTAGTATGTTATTAATTGAAGTTTATGCTGATGATATTATTTTTGGAAGTAATAATGACAGGTTAAGCCAAAAATTTCAAAGGATATGAAAAATGAATTTCAAATGTTAGTACTTGGAGAACTATCCTTATTTCCTAGTCTTTAGATATGTCAAAGAAACCAAGGAATTTTTATTTCTCAAACTAAGTATATCAGAGAAATGATAAAGAGGTTTTCAATGGAAGATTGCAAACCAGTTTCCACTCCTATGCAAAGCATTTGCAAGTTGAGTAAAGATGATGGTTCAAAGTCTATAGACCAGTGGCAATACAGGCCAATGATTGGTAGCTTACTATATGTGACAACATCCAAACCATATGTAATGTAGGCAATTGGACAGGTGGCATGGTTTCAAGAAGCACCAAAGGAATCACATCTATTAGCAGTGATGAGGATTTTCAGATATCTGAAAGGAACATAAGAGTTTGGATTATGGTATCCAAAAGGAAAGGATATATCACTTATTGCCTACACAAATGCAGATTGGGTAGGCTGCATTAATGACCGATGAAGCACCAGTGGAGAAGCGTTCTACTTGGGTGAGTGTTTAGTATCATGTTTAAGAAAGAAACAATCATCAATATCCTTATCTACAACTGAGGCATAGTATATTGCAGAAACAACATGTTTTACACAGGTTCTATGAATGAAACAAACTATGAAATATATACAGGTTGAGTACAATGAGCCCAATCCAATCTATTATGATAATAAAAGTGCCATAGGTATCTCAAAGAACCTGGTGATGCACTCCAAGATGAATCACATTCCAATAAAGTATCACTTTCTACAAGAACAGGTTGCATAGAATAACATCAAAGTTGAATATGTGGGCACAAAAGAACAAGTGGCAGACATATTTAAAAAACTACTTCCACAGGAAGCCTTTGAGTATCTTTGCCATAGACTCGGATTAATATCTACTCCAAAATGAATTCTTTTGAATGATTATCTTATATTTCTTATATTTACACGAGGGAGCACCATAAAGAGGATAGTTCAGGTTGGAAGATCAGTTTCAGGAAGAGTTTAGTCAGGGGGAGTATCCCCAAGGACAGTTTAGTTAGGCGGAGAAGCCTCAAATGGAAAGATACTTTTGACACTCATGACAAAGGGGGAGAGATTTATCAGATGTAGAACACAAAGGCATGGTTCCATGGGGAGTGATGGTCACAAGGGGATCATGAGTGATATGACTTCACTATTGCATGAAATGACTTTAGTATTGCATCAGAGCATTTCCATGAATGCCAAAGGGGGAGATTGTTGATTAATTAGATAGGTTGTCATTCATCTCAACCCTTAAAGAAATTCTGGTAGCGAATTCCAGTAGCACATAGGTTTGGGTAATGGACCCAACTTGGTTTGATGGATAATGGTATATGTTTTGATATATTTGTAGGTAAGAATATTCTATATGGATAGTACATGTCATGCCATTTTTTGTGGTATGTGGAATGTCACATAACTCCTCACGATTAGAGATTTATGGCCATGTGAAGTTGGAGAACCCTCATGAGTCATCTAGAAGCCCCAAAAAGTCAAAATACTCAAAGTGTTTGCAAAATAAATTATTTAAATAATAAAGTTAATGGAGATCTCCCTAAAATAAGGAAAGTGGGATGCTACATGAAAGTATAAATAAGAGGAGATACTCTCATATTTAATCACACTTGAACATATTGAATATCATTGAATATCTATTTTGTGAAAGGTTATTTGGGTAGGTATTATTGATAGATAAAAGCATGGTAGGAAAAGTGCAGAAGAAAAAGTGCGGTAGGAAAAGTGCGGAAAAAAACGTGTGGCTGGAAAAGTGCGGTAGGAAAACTGTGGAATAAAAAGTGCAGAAAAAAAAGTGTGACAGAAAAATCGTGGCAGAAAAATCGCGATAGAAAAAGTGTGATAGAAAAATCGAGGTAGAAAAATCGTGACAGAAAAAGTGTGGCAGAAAAATCACGGAAACATGGTTGGGGTATATTTATGAGAGATATGGCATATCTTGTTTGAGGTATGTTTTGTGAGCTAGGGTTTAGCTCTTGATATTGTATTGGATGTTCAATATTTTTGCATATATCAGATTTGTTGAGGGATACCGTTGGTATTTTGTTGTTGGCATTTGGCATATGGGTATAGTTCTTCTGGTTGTGATGTGTTGCTGAAGTTGTTGTTTTAGCTTGAGTCTACATAACAGTGAGTTTGTGGAACATAGTTTGATGTAAGGGTTTTTAGTATTTGGTTTATGGATAAAGTGATGAATTGTTAGATAACTTTTGATGGTTATATTGGTGTATCTCTTTGGTATATGGTTGAGGTACATGTTGGGTACATGGTTGAGACAAGTAGTTGATGAGTTGGCACATACATGAGTTGTATAGTTGATGAGTTGTCACATAGATGAGGTGTATAGTTGATTATGTTCGTACATCTAGATGATTCAAGGTTGATGCATGGTACATGCTAGTTCAGGTTATTGGTACATGTTGTTTGGTGCAGGTTGTTTGGTACAGGTTGTTACAGGTTATTGGTACTGGTTGACAGTGATAGCTTGATAGTGGTAGTGACACGTTTTCTATATTTTCCATTTATATTTCAGGGTGGTTGGATGGGGAAAGGACAGGTGGTTGTAGATACCTTCCGGTTCTATCTGGAGAACTTAGGGGTTTGTAGCCTTCTTCTGGTTGTATCCATAGAATTGGGGATTTGGAGCTTCTCTCAGGTTGTAGCATGAGAAACTAAGGGGTTGGAGCCTCCTTCCAGTTGCAGCTGGAAAACAAAGGAAGTTGGTGCTTCCAATGAATGTACTTCTTCAAGACATATAAGAAAAATAATTTCATGGTTTTCCCCTTCTTTGGGTTTCCATGTAAAAACTGTTGTGTACTGTGTAAGTGTATGATTTCTCATTTTTTCATTGTTTATTTTCTCTGCAATTATTGGATGATAATGCTACATTGATATAACACTTGCATTATATCGTTAAAAATGATTAAATTTTTCTATTACTGATTCACCCCCCCTCTCAATAATCCAATACATCCCAGAAGTCATCATTGAGATTTGATGGTTAAATTGTATATATGATATGGTGTCACTCTAATTAATTGATGTTGCATGTGGTATATTAGTTCATTCCATGGTTTATTTTGGATTTATGAACAATGAGCTCGAGGTTTATTTGATGTGATATGATGTAAGTTCACATGCTATACGAGTTTCACATATCTATTGATTTGTTGAGTTGGTATGTTGTAGATTGGTTTGTCACGTTGACTACATCATTGAGTTGACATGCATTGAAGGAGATAGGACGTGGGCATTACTCAACAGTCCCACACACTATCACTCTCATTAAACCTTGGATATAGGTCATTTTCTATGTTGGTCATGGAAAAAATGAGCTCTAGATTCTGTTAACCCAAATCCTCATTCCTGGAAGTTTTGGTAACAAAATTGACTTTAAATCCTAGTTTAAATGGAATCATTATGCAAGGTATGAGCTACTAGTTTTTTTTACATCTTTTACTGTAAATTTATCCCCAATGTGGTTATAGTGTTCTCTAGTCTAGCATGATTATGTGCATAAATGTATTATTTCTCCCTTCTATGTCATTTCTTGAAAGAAAAATCAAGAAAGATGTTTGTTTATAGAAAATTAGTGATAGCTCTGTTTGCATCATCCATATTCACATTTTCCATTTTAATTGATAAATAAAAAAAGGACCACAGGAAAATCTTGGTTTGCATGTGTATGAGACTCAAACTCAATTTCTCATTCCCTTGTTAGTTTCCCCAGTTATGTTGATAACTACAGATTCCTTTTATCGATTATCATGTGTATGTGACTTGAAATCAATTTCTCATTTTATTTGTAGTTTCCCTGGTCATCTTCAGAACTATGCATTCCTTTTATGTATTATACTCATATTTTTTATATTTCTTGACACAATATCGAGTTGTCCTATGTGAGTCAATCATTTGTTTTCATATGGGTCGAACCCAAATACAAAATTTTTACACCTAGGGATATCCAAGGTTTTCGTTTCAGTATGTATAAATCTTTTCCTCTACAAGGATATGAACTTTCAACTTAACCCACTTACTATAAATTTATTGAATATTTTTTGGTTCCACCCAGAATTGTGTTCTTATATAAAAAGTCATGGTTTTTATAATGGTTATGGTTATTTTGAGGACAATAATTAGTGATCAATTTGGGTTCATAAGTTTTGTATACATTCAAACTCTTTAGCACTATTCCCCACTCCTGTATTTTTTGGGTTTAAGAGAAGTGATGGGTTTTTGGAACCTTAATCTGATAATAAATGTTGGGATACATTATATGCATTATTAATTCCAACATTAAATTATCAATCAGGGCTCATAAGCTTTGAGGTGCAAGCACACGAAATGCAATATTGGAGCCTGTCCTAGTCTAATATCTAATGCCGACAAACACACTTCAATGGAATAAATGAAACAAGAAATCATAAAATGAATTCAATAAATAAAATAACACCCTAAGAATAATCCCAATGCATGGAGGCCATATATGAAGAGTTAGATCTTTAATATTTCCCTTTAGTGATTCAAACTATGTGGAATTAAAGTGCAAGGAATCCAAAGGTATTGAAAATAAAACTAAGTGTAGGAAATATATGGAAATTCCAGATTGAATCAAACTTGTGAAAGGAAACCAAATAAATAGAAAATAAATTATGCAAATAAATTGTCTTCAAAAGATACACCCAAGAATGGATAGTGAAATTGTAGATCGGGGTCATGAAGTGAAGGAAACAAAACTAAAAAATTAAGCGTGGAGTGCAAGAACATAGTGTAGTGGAGGAACATAACAAAGTGCATGAAAAATAGTGCAGGAACATAATAAAATTTGCATTTTATTTAACTTTTTATAGTTTTGTAAACACATTGGCAACTAATGAATATTACTTTCCTAAGACTAATGAATATTGTTGTCCCAAAATTGATCACATGTGAAACACATCAATGGTTTTATGACTGGAAATGAATAATAGATACATTTGAAAAATTAAAATGGTATTTCACTTGTATTGAACTCAAATGAATAATTGATCTTGGGTGTTTAATAATCTAAATGTATCTGGTAAACATAAATTCATAAACTAGGTTGCATTACAATTGTAAACTAAAACCATGCATAAGAATTCTAGAAATGCAATTAATCAAATTCTATTCTACTAAAAAAATTAAAGCATGAAAACCCTTAAACATACTGAGGGGGCCCTTCTCAGATGGTCAATGATTCCCGAGAATGATCAGATCAAGAAAAGGAGATGTAAAGTAGATAAAAAACGATCATCTTTTCATTTAATCATGGAACTATGTTTTTATATGGCAACCAACTCCTTAAAGCTTTCTCACAAGAACAAGTATCCCACTTACAAAAACTTCATGACCATAATAGATACCCTTCTAAGCCCTATAACGGTCTTATTTATACATGAAATCCATGGACGAATGGACAAAATCGAATTCCCAAACATAGAAAACAATTTTTACAATTTTAGGACAAATCTCAAAAAATATGGGGTTTTCATCAATTTGGGCAAATTTGAATGAGATATCCACCCATGTCTTCCAAAAAAATTTAAATTTTGAAAACGTTCACACTTTTTACTCAATTTTACACATTCTAGAAAAAACCCATATCGTAGAATTTCTAGATCTAATACCATTTGCATGAAAATCGAGGCACAAGTTGGCAATTTGAGATTTTTACTAATTTATTGCAAAATCATTCCCCTTGAGCTGGAGGTACACATGTGCGAGGTGGGTGAATTTAGGCACACATGTCTTCATTTCAACATTGCTCTGGACAAAATCCATATCCCCGATTTACCTCTTGAAGCATTCCAAATTTTCGAACTATATATGGTACCAGATGCCTGTAGGATGATGGTACTGGATGAGTACAAGTGACAAATAAATATTGCTACTGGATGAGCATAGGTATTGAATGACTATAGAAACTTATGGTACCATATCACTTGGAGTATGATTACCAGATTGCCTTGAGTGTCATCTTAGAACCCTGTTTTAATACAATTTCAACAACAAGGCTATTAGATGGAATAAAGCACATATATAACTATTCTAACTATCAATAAACCATGTAAATCATAGAATAAACATGTATTACCTCATGTACACCAAGATATAGCCAAATCAATGTATCATTGAGAAAAATTAATGGATTATGAATAGTTTTAGGAAACATATTCAATATAGTTTGTAAACCTAAGGTGTTTGTGGATGTTAAACATGAGACTCAACATTTCCCCCAAGCCTTATCCATTTCATGTCCTCAAGTAACAATGATCTTCAAAATTTCAAAATCCTAACTGCATGGTCTAAACATCATAATTCTATCCAAAGGCCTTGGGACATTTCATCATGTTTCCCTCAAAATTTATGTAGAAAGGGTACCCATCCAACCCTTTCAAACTTTCTTTGCATGTAAAATATTCCTCTATCTCTCAAAACACCATAAAAAATGGTTCATGGTGATCAACCCCCATGATTGTCTTGAAAGAAATTATTAGTTTTAACGGAGTGAACCATATTTTATACAAGAGGAGGGTTTGGTAACAAAACAAAGTAACAGACCTGCGCAAAATAACAAACTTTAGTAGCAAAGGTGGTATAATGAAAAAGGTTTGTTAATGATATAACGATTATAATGACTCTCATCTGAATGGAAACACCATTCAAATGAGTGTATTTTGTAATAATGTTCAATAATGGTTATGATGTCAACAAGGAGTACGAAATGGCATGCTTGGATATGTGGAGTCATGAATAATAGATTAGAGTCATTAGTGATTTTACATTAAGTCTTATCCAATATCTTCTGGAAAATAATTAGGAAAAGGGTTGGATGTGACTCTAGTATTTGGCTAAGAGATTTAACAAATGGCTTTTAAATCATATGTATTTTAGCTATATTACCTTTAAAATAAAAGTGATATAGTTATATTCTAGATCCCATTTGAATAAAGGAACACATAAAAGAATACATCCCAAGATGATTAACTCATCCCTTATCCAAGTTTATTGAGATATAGCTATTCTTGCTTAGGTAGGGTGAATTATGTATACTGAGGGTCCCACTTTCATGAAAACCTATTCATTTTAAATATAGAACCCTAAGGTTGATACTAGAAGGTTCTTAAGAACATTATTTGAGAGATATAAAGGTCATCTACCCGCTTTGATTTGATAATGATTGCTTTAGAATGAGACCCAATGGTTTTTCATTTAGTTTTAGGTGTTCCTATTTATGTTTTTTAACTCCTTTTGCCTGGCATAGCCCCACTGCCACCAGGCCTGTTCAGTACCCTGACAGGTTTACCTTAGTACCATACAAGCATTGCCCCGCTACCAGTAGACCTATTCAATACCTCAGCAGGCTTACTTGTACTTCTTGATACATCCTTTTATTATACTACTCAAAAAATTTATAATGATGTATATTGTTCATTGATAGACTTAGACTATAAGGAAGGAAGGCACTACAAGAGTGTTTTAGATTTAATAGGAATATAATTGATTATTTGTATTTACCCAAGGGTGACATCATCCACGTTAGCCTTAAATATAAACTATTCAATGCATAATGGAACACATCAGATAATGATTAAGAGGTCCCTCTAGTTAATCCTATTAGGATTCTCACGAAATTACATTGAGGTTTTATAGAATGGTCCACCACATGAAAGTTTTCATCAATGTCACCACTTTTCAATGGATGTTTCAATTATTAATCACTTTTTCACAAGGATGAAGTAATAAGGTAGACATACCCATGATCATATAGAGTTGAATGTGAAAATCTCTCTTTAAGTGATAAAAAGGATGATACATTTAGGGGTGAGCATAACAATGTAGAAGGAAGGTGTACATAAAAGTAAAGAGAAATACAACACAAGACTTAAATGATTCCTTGATAGAAAGAACATGAAAATATTGTCTCATATCTCTAATTACCTGAAGTGGAAACACTGTCAAGTACATGTCAGTGATCATATTACTTTGGCACTAGTACCAGATTATTAACTGGTACCAGATGGGTTGCTGCAGTACCATAACATGACAATAATGGAATCAGACAGTACCATAATAGGTCCTTATGATCTTCAAACTGGAATTTGGATACCTCACAGTGTGACTAGAATACTTTGAGTTTTAGGCTTATGTGTATTTTGGGTTGCAAGAAAAACTGTGTAAAACATGTTGGCTGTAATTGAAAATTGTTTGGTACTAAAACTAGTGGAGTAATTCAATACTAGTACTAGAATTCAATAGGTAACTAATGCAAAAATTTGGTACTAGTACTGGAATTCTGGAAATGACTATCAAATTCCAGCATTGAACATGTTGATTTGCATTTGCTGACATAAGATGAAAAGAATTTGAATGTCCCAACAACCACTCCCCCATGCCTGAGGTTTTGCATGCCCTCATGCACACAATGTGAGATGATAAAAATATAAAGAGAATGTGATATGCTAAAAAAATAAGGAGGGTTTTTGAGAGGGTTGTGAACAACTGCTAAAAAAAACCAAAAAAACTAATTAAAACTAGATTTTTACTCATGCTTACAAATAGAAAATTTAGGGAAAATGTCAAAAGTTTAACAATGCATACATTTTTCATGATTTATTTGACCAAAAAATATTATCTATGAATCTAGAATTAATATTCAATTTCAATTTCTATTAGAAAGATCACTTAATCGATCATCCTTGTGAAATCGTGCTCTTAAAATAGATATGTAATGATAAAACAAAAATGCATCTTTTGTAACATCCCACTCTGGCACACTGAGATGACTTATTTTTGAGGACACTTTCTTGCAAGTGATCTGGACTTTTATGATGTTAGACCATGTATACCTGATTATGATGAGATTGACAAATGACATGATGTGTTATTATTTGATGTAGACAGGTGCTTTTGACCCAGTTTCATTGAGTGTGCAGGGTTTTTGACCTTGAGGATGTAGAGGCATCGGTAGAACCCTCTTGGACTCCGGACTGAGTCAGGGAGTGTGATTTTGGGTTGATATGTTTATTATGATGTTTCATTTGATTTGATGATTTGATGTTGACATTTCTGACATGATTATTGGTGATGCATGTTGACGATTGTTGGTCACTATAATTGCTTAATTAATTTTAAACAACCAAGTGAAACATAAATTATCAACCCAGGGAAGTATTTTGTTTCAAAGATAACCATGCACAGTATATGCTCAATTCCAAAAGAAACTTAGTGTTGTAGTAAAGAAATCTATTCTAATTATACTTGCTTGAATGAGCTGAAGCTCTGAATTAAACCACAGGAAAGTAACCTTCCTATTGCAATTCCTTAAAGATCAATCTAAGAATCCTGGATTACATTAAAAAAACACTTGCAATGGGAAAGAACGACTATTCGGCAATCAGAGAACAGGACCCTTACTCTCAAACAGAGACTTCAACATTAACACTCTTTTCATGAAAACAATAATGCAGAAAACAATTAACTCTATCTAACAGAAAACAAAGCACTTAGCTCCTTTCTGTCTAAGCAGGAGCTTTGAGCCTTACTTCTGTTTTAGCACACTTGTGAGGATTGAGGTCTACAAAGAACAGGGCGGTCTGATTCCTTTCTTTCTGAGTAGGGACCTTTGACCCAGTTTCTGGCTAACACCAAGGAAAATCTACAGAGAACAGGATGTTTTGGTTCTTTCCTTTCTGAGTAGGAACCCTTAATCCAATCCCTGGCTAACACACTTGCAGAGGTAAATGAAACCTACAAAAGACAAGGTGTTGTAGTCCCTTTATGTCTGAGCAGGAACACTTTAACCAAATCTCTGGCTAGCACACTTGCAGGGGTAAAGGAAATCTACAGAAGACAAGGTGTTGTAGTCCCTTTCTGTCTGAGCAGGAACACTTTAACCAAATCTCTGGATAGCACACTTGCAAAGGCAAAGGAAATATACAGAGGACAAGGTGTTGTAGTCCCTTTCTGTCTGAGCAGGAACACTTTAACCAATTCTCTGGCTAGTACACATGCAACAATAAATGAATTATACAGAGGGTATGATGTTCCGATCCCTTTCTGTTTGAGCAAGGACCTTTAACCAATTCTCTGCTAGCCTCACAAAATCATCACGCAAGATTGATAAAAAGAATTATAAATTTCATTTAATAACTAAGACAGAGTCAGTAGTGTTTCAGCAAAGCGGAATTCATTAAAACAGTGTTTCAGCAAACGACAGTTAAACAAAACGTAAACAGAAATTATACTAACACACTTCTATCTAATGGGTGAATCTTGTGATGAAGGTGGGCCCTCCCTTCTCACAAGATTCCCCTGAACGAAAAGCTAGAGAAGGATACTCAAAGCAGTTTTATATTCATCTGTCAAAATATCACATTACAAGTTGAAAGAATAGAATACGTCCCTCTTCTCTGGAGTTGCTTCAATGTATCAAAACTTAGATCCCTCGAATGGTGACTTCCCCTGAATTTAAAGAGGAAATCCCTTCGATGCAATTATTACAAAGCATATCTGAATCCTATCCTAAATCGGATCTTCTTTCTAAATCAGCATAGGATGTCCTATTCTTACGCAACCAAATGCTAATACAGGAGCTGAACGAGGTATTGCTGTTACGGCTGGTGTAACAGCTCCTTCTCATCGCTGCTGATGTTGTTTCAGTATTGCAATTCATGGGCTGTTTCAGCCACGTGAATTGTGCTCTTGACTGTGTCGGCCTTAACCGCTAACTGTAACGGCTTGTGTTTCAGCATCGTTGATTCTGGCGGTCTCCTCTTGTGTTTCAGCATCTGTAATTTTGAACTGTGTGACAGCTCCATGTTTCAGCATCTGCATCCTTGAACTATGTAGCAGCTCCGTGTTTCGGCATATGCGACCTCGGACTATGTAGCAAATCCGTGTTTCAGCATATGCGACCTCGGACTGTGTAGCAGCTCCGTGTTTCGGCATATGCGACCTCGGACTGTGTAGCAGCTCCATGTTTCAGCATCAGTTCAGCAACAACGATCTTGGACAGTTCTGTGTTTCAGCACAGGCCTCAAATGTTGATATGCAATTATGGACACTTATGCACTTCTAATCAATAGTTAAGTACGAGAGTGATGTAAAATATCATGCAAAACAGATTAAACATATAGTAATGAGAAAGGATGTTGTATACCTTGGAATGATCAGATGAAATGATAATATAAGTCTAAATACAGGTGATCAAGGGTATAATAATGGAAAAAAGTATGGGAAAAAAGGGTACATTGCGTGGTCCTAACATCCCCCCCAACTCAAAGTGTTGCATGTCCTCAAGCAACTTACTCTGAATCCGAGTCTGGATACCTACTCTGATCATGTAAGCTACTCAAGCTGTAACTCTGGGAGGTACTATCTGTCAGCGTTCTGAACCGTCGCACTTCCTCCAATCTTTTCCATGCTGTTGTTTCTGCCTTCTTAGGTAGCTTGTAATTGAGTTGATATCTTTTTATTGGCAACCAAAAAATGGGAAAATAGAACCGGTACCCAATCCAATGCTCAACACACTGCCTCATACACTGGATATAACTGGGTACCCTGGAAATTGTTGCTTCTAAGTTGGCAGGACCAAAAGGATTACGTTGTTGCCTCTTTTTTGTGGATTGTTGCCAGAACAGGTTATTGGCCTGTAGGGAAGGAATCTCTATGGCACTAATGATGCATTCACAATCCTGAATCACTTCTGATTGCAGCTGCTGAACATGTTTAGTCATCCCTGGTTTCTTTAAGAATGCATAATACTGTGCGATGAATGTAGCTGCCCTTTGTGGTACTGGTCTAATCCAGAGGAGGCGATTATCTTCATTGTTCTGGGCAGCCGAAAAGTCACCTTACCAAAAGATTTGATTGAGGAGGAAGGAAGTAAATGCTCGAAGTTGAACGTCCCCAACGAGAGGATTTATGTTCAGTAATCTGTTTTCTGGAATAGCCTCATTATGGAAGTATGCCTCACAAAGGAGGTGCTGATCTCTGGTGGAGGCAACTACAAAAGTTTTAATAAAATCTGCTGATAAAATGACTTCATGGGGCTTTCCTTCTATAATAGACTTAATCTGAAACCACATGAGTCTTTCCATGAGAAATAAAGAATAGTTACAAGATGGTTTCCTTGTGGCCATTAGTTTCTGCATCATATCAAATGCGAGGATCAGTCTACCTTTTAAATCTTTGTTCTTCTTTTTGAGTTCACGAACCTCCTGGCATGTCAGGTCCAATGCTTCCCAGTTTGAGAAAGTGTGATTTCTCTAGGTTTGCCTGTGTATTTGAATATGTTGGGCCTGTGTCTCAGCATACTCCTTCTTTCACTTTTGTATTTCTGCGTGCTCATCCCACGGCCGAGTTTGTGTTTCAACATCTGAAGTAGTGGGATTAGGCAGGGTTTGAGTGGACTGTTCCCTGGAAGTGGAGAAATTGATTTGACTGGAAGGCATGACTTCCTCCACGGGCACTATTTGCACGGCCTTGTTGAAAACAGGAGGGACTTCTTTCTTGATCCTGGAGGAACCTGCTGGTTCTTGTGTTGTAGTAGGTTCAGTCTTAATTTTGGCTGCAAATGGGGAAGGAGGAGGGACTGTTCCTGGTAGTGGCACTTGAATGATCTTATATCCTGCCCGATAATAAATATCTCCGCATTGGCAGCACATGTATTCCTTGGATATGCTTTCTGTAGTTTGTTCTGCTAGGGTTATTGTTCGTTCCAAGGTGTACCGACTTAATTCTTTTTCATATGCCTCCCTTGCCCTATCTAATTCTTGTTGATATGATTCCAGTTGAGACTTTAAAAACTTGTTTTCTTCCAAGACATCGGCCATTGTTTTTTTGGGTTTGGAGGTTACTGGTTCTTGTGTGGCAGTCACATCCTCATGAGCGGATGTCTGTGGAGCATCTACAGGAATGGAAACTGATGCTTGTGTTTCAGCCTCCTGGTGTAGGGAGAGTAGTGTTTCAGTACCCTCAACCTTTGATTCCTGAATCTCAATGTCAATATCAGTGGCTGGTTCTTGTGTTTCAGCCACTGGGTGTTGTGTTACAGCATTCAGGGTTTCAATTTTCTCACTTTCAAAATCAGTGGCTGGTTCTTGTGTTTCAGCCACTGGATGTTGTGTTGCAGCATCCGGGGTCTCAATTTCCTGTAATTCAACTTCAATACCAGTGGATGGTTCTTGTGTTTCAGCCACTGGATGGGTAGTTGGTTGTGTTTCATCTACTTCAAAAACAAATGATGTCTGGGTGTCTAATTCCTGCAGCTCAATATCGGTGGCTGGTTCCTCAATATCGGTGGCTGGTTCTGGTGTTGCAGCGACTGAGGTCGGAGTAGGCAAAGGTCCCGGGGTTTGGGAAGTTGGGCGGCGTCTCAGTCGAATATGTGGGGGATCTAGGGTAGTGGTCATCCAGGGTGGCCTCATTGAGGCTCTTGTCCGCTTTTTGCGCAAGGAGGGTGGAAAGGGCGCAATCTGTTTTTGTTTTCGTGGGGGTCTTTCCTAGATGATAGGGCAGGGGACATTTTCTGGTTTAGAGTCATCAATTAGAATGTGAAGGGTGGAAGTGGAGGACTCTGGTCCGGTATGTGATGATTCAGGTATGGTAGGGGGATTGGTAGGTTGTGTGGGTGGGCTATGGGGTATTTCGGGGGAAACTGGGGGGTTTTGTTGTTGTTTCTCCTCAGGAATTTCAGGGACTTCGGCAGCTGGTGCAGGATTTATGGGTGGATTATTTAATGGACGGTTCTGCTGTTCAAAACCCCTATTGATGAGTAATTGAACCAGACAGTGGTGGGTAAGTGACTGGGTTGGATCCTTTGCCTTTCGACAGTAATGTGCCATATTCTTTAAATAGCCCAGCAAATAATATGGAATGTTGACCCATTTGTTATGTCTTAAATGGGAAAGCAAAAGGAAATCGTGCTGATAGACTACCTGATAGCGACCTTCACAGGTCAAGTAGTGCTTGATGAATCTGGCGACCTCTGGCCATGGGGGTGGTAGTGAATTGAGTTGAACCCCTCTGCCTTTTAGTACAATTCTTTCCCCAGTCAGGAAGAAGCTCTGTTGGACATCCCCGATGATATGCTTCCGGCTGAACTGTCGAGTGCCATCTATAGGGAGGCCTGAAACTGCAGATATGTCTTGCTCTGTCACAGAAATTCGGATGCCTGCGACGACATAATGGTTCTCCTAAAGATTTCGGGCGAACTGTAGTACTTGTGGTTCATTGTATCCTTGAAGCCTGCTGAAGTAGTTGAGCCAACCTACTTGCTCGAAGATTTGATATGCTGTTGGATAGTGTTCGAGCAGTGTTGTGGTGGCGGGTTCTTTGCGGACGACAGCTCCTCCCATGGCTACTAGTTTGGTAGGATACAGCGTCGAGAGTTGTGTATCAGCTCGGATGCAGGGTAAGTCTTTCCGAGGGGTTATATGCAGGAGTAGTGGTTAAATGCGCAAAAGGTGATGAAATGGAAATGGCGGCGATGAAATCGCAGGAAATGATGGTATAATTGATTTGACGTGTACTTCCCTTCCCGTTAAGTGCGATTAGTAATAATGGCACTTAATTGGTCTTGATGGCTTAAAATATTTTCTCATTAACTACAGCCTAATTGAATTACATTATATTTACATACCTCGCCTTACCATTTGGTTCGTTCGACTAACCAATATCATGCTTGTTTGTGGTGATGCTGTTGTGGCGACAGTTTTTGGAAGCTTACTGTTCGAACTAACATTTGAGAGCGTAAAAGGTTGCTGACGGACGATGGTGAAAGGCGGGTGTTTCAACAACAGAGAAGAACGAAACAATTGTTGTAGATGAAGAACTGCTGATAACTGGTGTTTCAGTATCGGAAGAAAATCAAAAAGTGTTGAATGGTGGTGTTTTAGCATCATGAATGAATATCAAGGGTTGCTGGAAAATGGTGTTTCAGCAATGGAAAGAGTCGAAACAATTGCTGGACAAAATTTTTTCGTCGATGATGGAGGGTGAGAAGAATGAAGGGTTGCTGATAATGGTGTTTCAGCAATGGAAAGAGGTGAAACAATTGCTGGACGAAATTGTTTCATCGATGATGGAGGGTGAGAAGAATGAAGGGTTGCTAATAATGGTGTTTCAGCAACAGAGAAGAACGTCAAAAAAAGTGTTGGACGAAGTTTTTTCGGCAATGAGAATAGTGAGAAAATGGCGGGCTAGAATGTTTTGGGGAGTGGGAAGAAATGAAAAATGTTGAACAGTGGTGTTTCAACATCGGGAAAAATGATGAAAGGTTGCTGGTAATGGTGTTTCAGCAACGGAAAGGGGAAAAATGAAAAGTTGCTGGTAGTGGTGTTTCAGCAATAGAAGGGATAAAGGCGAAACAAGTGTTGGACGGAGTTGTTTTGAAAATGAAAAATGATGAGGAAACGACAGACTGGAGTGTTTTTGGAAATGGGAAGAAATGAAAAGTGCTGAACAGTGGTGTTTCAGCATCGGGAAAAAATTCACCAGTGTTCATCAGCGGTGTTTCAACATCATGAAAATCAACAGTGCTGCACAGTGGTGTTTCAGCATCGTGAAAATCAGCAGTGCTGCACAACAGTGTTTCAGCATCCTGAAAGCTTGTCTCTTTGAAGAAAAATCGGCCTCTCCTGTGCTTTGATCGGGATCCTGCAAAAATCGGCTGTAGAACGATATTTCTTGACAGGGATTATTAGTAAATCTAATCTAATCTAATCTAATCTAATGCTAAAGAAAATCTTTAAGAGAATTAATTATTACTAGGGGTAGAAACCCCCTCAACGAAAAGAAGATGAGCGTCTGCCATGCATGTAGCTGTAAAATCTTCTTTAGAAATAGGTTTCTGGTACAGACGAAGCCGATGACCATTTACAAGTAACGGAGTTCTGGAGTCATCGATTGTAAGGAGCCTTACTGTTCCATTAGGAAAAATTGTGTCTACTTCGTAAGGTCCTAACCATCTTGTGCACAGTTTCCCTTGAAATTATTTGAACCGGGAATCATACAGTAAAGCCCAATTACCTTTCTGGAACTGCTTATTTTTTATATTTTTGTCATTCCATTGTGATCTTTGTTGTTGAATTACAGTTGTTTGCTGAATGGCATCTAGTCTTTTCTTCTCTAATTCATTAAGCTGCTGCAACCTGGCTGTCTATGCATCGGTTAGATCAAGGTTGGCAACAGTCCTTAAGGTTTTTATTTCAAATTCCATAGGAAAGACAACACTCTTCCCATAGACCAGTTCATAGGGAGAAAAACCTGTAGTATTTATCCAGGTAGTTCTGTAGGCCCATAATGCTTCAAGGAATCTGTTGGACCAATCCTTTCTACTTTCCTTCACTGTTTTTGTGAGAATGGCTTCTATTACTTTGTTTGTACTTTCCACCTGTCCATTGGCTTGGGGGTGGTATGCTGTAGTCATTCTCTGTTGAA
>CBVK0100603509.1:0-16744 GCA_900067695.1 Picea abies | reverse complement strand
TGTAAGAATCATTGTTTGCATGCTTGAGCAGAAGGGTTATCCCGAACTCAGCCTTCTTGAATAGTTAATTCCTTCCCCTTTTGTTACCCAACTGGTTTATACTAGCACTTATCTTGTATCAGTCCCACCTATAAGAGAAAATACAAAAAAGAGAATGTTCGAACTGAAGGAGGAGATTTTGCAATAAGACGTCCTGTCAATCACTACATAAATCCCATCGATCATTTGGTTGGATCGCAAGATCTAGAGAACCATTCCACCATTAAACATTGTAGAGTCTAATTGGGCCTTGGTGGTGGGTTTATTTCCTACTGTTGAGTTAAATGGATTTAGGACCCCTCAACAGGTCCATAGTGGAGTGGACAAAGATTTTGATGGGGTCCTGTAAGGTGTTCTTTCTACAAATGAAACCAAAATTTATCTTCAGCCTGAAACTTATGTGGCACCCAGTGTTGATAATGGAATTACTTGTACTTGTCATTGGACTTCTGCAAAATATCTTGAACCTATTGGTAGATGTGTTGGATTCGTTCAATGAACAAGGTGGCTTTTTTGGCTTTGGTTTGAGCATGGGATGATTCTACCTATGTGGAAGCAAGGGGTAGTGAAACATCCATGGGACCCAATAGTTGAAATCCCAACCCCACCTGAAATGGGTTGTGATTGGTTGAGCTATGTATGGCTCTATTGTAACTATTTTGAACATAGGGAAGACTCTCATCCCATGTGCGAGGATTCTTGGAATTGTACATGTGCAATATATGCATGATCATCCTATTGACTACCTTTGTTTGGCCATCTGTTTGGGGGTGGAAAGTCATGGATTTGGTGGGCTTGGTGTCCATTCATGACCATAGGCCCAACCAAAATATATTGAGGAACTAGTTGTCTCAATATGAGATGATGGTTTATGGTATCTCAAAATGTACCCACACTCTTTCAAGCAAGATATTGGTAGTGGCCTCCACTATGATTCTCTTCTTGCAAGCAACCATAATTTCCATCTTGGAAAATCATTCAACAACCAGAAAAACACAGTGATTTCATTGCTTGGTTGAAGGAAGGATCAACACATAGTCCATCGAGATTGATTCCCAGGGCCTTTTGGGAGTAGGAAGAGGGGTGTACATGCCTTATTTCTTAATGGTTAGTTTGGAAATGGAATAGGTCATGCAGAACCTGATATACTTACTGAAATCATGTCAAATTTTCGGCCAATAGAAATGTTGTTGTAGCACTGCCATTGTCGTTTCTACGATGAAGTTTCCTACAACCCGACTGTAGTGAGATTCCCAAATAATCTTCACTCACTTGCTTGATGGGACATAGAGATGGCTGAGATGGCACAAAAACCCATTTAGAATATGGAAATCAATGACAAATGTGTTTGTGCCCAACATATGGTAGGTAGTGGTGGATTCATGATCTCTCTCATAGAGTTGGGTCCATCTGAATGTCTTGTTTCTGTAGGATTGTATCATCTTGGTTTCTGTGGAAACTGGAGGGTGAGTGAGGAAGTCAGAAATGAAATTGATGCTCCCTATATTATACTTGATGTTGATATGGAACTATTGCAATTATGTGGGCCACTTATGATGGAGGTCATTCTACAATTTTCCTTATGTCTGCATGAATTTTATGGGCTTATGATCAGTGTGGATGATTGTCTCCTTCATGAGAATATAATTCCTCCATTGGTGGTAGGATTGTATAATGTAGTACATTTATTTGTCATAAGTGGGGTACTTACATACGAGATATGATAGTGTCTCACTATAATAGGCTATGGGATGTCCATGATGAGTGAGAAATGTTCCCACAACATAGTTTGAAGCATCTGTCTCAATCTTAAAAGGATGCTACAGTTCAGGTAATGAGAGCATCGGGACTGAGCATAAGTGATGCTTCAAATCATCGAACGATTTATGTTGTGACTGACCCCACACAAAATTTTCCTTGCCACCACCCCTAGTCACTTAGATAAGGGACAATGTAATGTGGCAGAATCCCAACATGAACTTGCGATAGAAATTGGCAAGGCCTAAGAAGCTTCGAAGCTCAGAGAGTGTTGTCAGGGATGGCCAGTCATGAATGACCTAGATATTTAATGGATTGACATGCACCTCATGATCATTAATAATGTAGCCTAGGTATTGCACCATGTTCATGACGAAGGATAAATTTTCCAAATTTTCATATAGCTTGTGTTGTCACTGAGTGTGGAGAACCTATTGAATATGATGCAAATGCTCTGCCCAAATCTTGTTGAATATGAGGATGTCATCTAAATACACCACCACAAAATAATTGGTGAAAAGATGGAAGATATCATTCATCATCCTCATGAAAGTTGTTGGGGCATTTTTCAAGCCAAAGGGCATGACCAACCTTTCAAAAATACCTTCTTTGGACTTGAAGGTATTCTTCCATACATCGGTCTGCTCTATTAGGACCCGGTGGTAGCCATATTTCAAATCAATATTAATGAATTGTTTTTCCCCCTTGAGTTGGTCAAGGATATCGTCAATTTGGGAAATAGAGTATTGGTTCCTGATTTTGATTTTATTTATGGCCTGGTAATCAATGCAGAGTTGCTAGGTCCCTTCTTTATTATGCACAAGAATGATTGGTCTTCCACAACTTGGTGAGCTTAGTCGGATGTGCTCCTTTTCGAGTAGCTCTTGGATCTAGCCCTTGATTTCCTCATTTTCTTATAGAGAGTAGAGAGATACTGGCCCGTTAGGTAGTGGGTGAGTCAGGGATTAGATCAATTGAGTGCTTGACCTGACAATGAAGAGGTACTCTAGTGGGTGAGGAGAAGATGTATTTGTATTCTTCCACGACCTTATACACTTGCTTATTCTATGTGGAGAGACCTGTTGTGGAGGCAATGGATGTGGTTGCAACCTTTCACTCACTTTGAGTGTGAATCACGAAGAAGAAAAACTTCTTGGTCTAACAAATGGCCTTCCTACATTGCATGATAGAGATCAAGGAAATGGAAGTAGGTTGGACTACCTAAGGTATTTTGTACAATTTCCTATACAAAGTAATAATAATTCTATGAGGCCTAGACTCATATACAACATGGTGTTTCCATAAATAAGGTTACCCCAAAATAAAATCACAAACTTCAAGGGGGGAGACATCACACAATTCCTCATCTTTTAAGGACTCAATGTCATAGGGCAGGCGACATTGCTGGTGGATGCATAGGTTGCTCCCTTGGTAGAGCCAACTGATGGTGTACATATGAGAGTGTGGTGTGGTTGACATATCCAACCACTTGATGACCTCCACTGAGATGAGGTTCCTCTAGCTGCCTCTATCAAAAATGAAGTGCAATGGATTACCCTTCACCCACATTTGTGAATGAAAGAGGTTTTCACCTTCCTCTAGTTCATTAGGTTCACTGGGATGGACCTTGGTGATAGCAATACTGGAACTGGGTTCTGTGTCAATGATTTGTATCCCTTTTTATGATTCTGACTTAGAGTCGAAGCCCACATCTGATTCAAAGGATTTCACCTTAGCCACCAATGACTTCTTTGAGCAGAATTCAACAATGTTATGCCAAGGTATCTTATGGAACTCACACGACTTCCCAAAGTATTTCTTTGTCTTCCCATTGTCCTTCTTTTTTGCGTCTTAGACTGGTTTTCCTAAGGTTTTCCATCCTTTCTCTATCCTTTGTTCTACAATTTGGGTCTAGCTTTTCCCTACTTCTGTTGTGAGGGGTTCGAAGCCCCAAACTGTTGGTCTTTTATTTAAGCTTCTACTTGATTTTGACAACATATATATAGGTCGCACCCAAGGGGGCGATGTCTAGAAACTCCATTTATGTCTGAATGTATCTATGTATACTGCTATGGTACTTGAGCACCAGATATCGCTCATATTATTTGATACCCAACTTGGTGTGCAATTTATGGAAGACATTAGTGAAATCGGGAACTGTTTGGTCGCTTTCCTACCACAAAGTGGTCCATCATGTATATAAGTTGTCATAACTTACAACAGGGTAGTATTGTTCCTTAATAACATCTCTCAAAGAACCCCAAGTGGGTGAGACTACAAATAATGTCAATCACTATGTTTCCTTTTTCTCACAGAAAGCCTCCCACCAATATTTGACATGGCGGACGACCTTAAGGAGTGAAAATGTAATATTTTCTCTATCGGAAAAGTTATGGACAGAAAAATACCCTTCTAAAAGTGGGGGACGACCTTAAGGAGTGAAAATGTAATATTTTCTCTATCGGAAAAGTTATGGACAGAAAAATACCCTTCTAAAAGGTTTAACCATTTTCTACATCTATGCATCTATTTGACCTTCAAATATAGGATTATCAAAATTGATCTATATTTTAAAGGGGGCGGTGCCTCCGCTCGAGGAAGATGCATCGCTTGTTGGCAGTCATCAAAGGATTTGAAAAAAATTATCCATCCTCGTGTTCCTTTGTCGCACGAGGGATTCCTAGAGCAACAATTTAAAGGGATATCTTACCCCATCATCTCTCTTTTCTTCCCCCATGAGAAACTGTCATTTTTGGCGAGGCCAATCTTGTAAAGGCTCAACTGGTTTGAGTCCCAACTTCTTATATCCTAACCTCGTTGGGGACATGCACCAAGAAACAATGAAGAGTAGACTGATTTGGTATAACTGATCCATATTTATGAGCAGAATGAAATGAAACACACACACACACACACACACACACACACACATATATAATTAACACAAATATACAAATAACAATAACAGAGATATAGGGAACCTTAACTTCTATTCAATAAAGAAATATGTTGAAACTATAAATTGTAGAATGAAACAATCTTACTTGAATGGTGGTAGCTAATCTCTAAGAATAGATGTGGAAGCTACATGCATTCATCTGAGAAAATTACAATGAGGCCTCCAAGACTTTTTAGCATCAAGAAGAAATCAGAAAACCCTAGACATCCAAAAACCTGACCCTAGGAGATGAAGTTCCAAATGTCATGTGGGCCCCGATGGGGTAAGTTGATACATCAACTTCCCAGGGTCGTAACTTTTTCATATGATCTTCATTTTAGGCACATGATACCCCATTGGAAAGGTTTATCCGATGACTACACATTTTTCCATCACATTATGAATCCATCTATAATGTGATTGCGCGAGCCCAAAAAAATGTTTTTTAAGGCCTCAAAATGGCCCCAAAAGTTTAAGACCTGAAAATATAGAAACAAATTGTCAAGATGAAGACTGGATGTGAGCTAGTTGGAAGAGGTAGGTGTCCACCAATATCCACCTGGATCAATTTTCCTTTAATTTGGCTACTTTAAAAGGAAGGGGACCTTCTTTCTTGCATTAAAACTACACCAATTACATGGCATGAGGCATCACACTCCATAATAAATGTTTTTGTGAAGTCAAGTGTAGCTAGGACATGAAATGTACACATAGTCTCCTTAATTTTTTCAAATTATTTGGTTGTTTCTTGTATCCAAGAAAATGTTTCCTTCTTTAATAATTTTGTTATAGGTGATGCTATTTGACCATAGTTCTTGACAAACTCACAGTAATATCCTATCAACCCTAATAATCCTCAAAGTTTCTTCCAGGTTTAGGGAATTGGCAATTCCCTCATAGATTTAATTTTGTTAGGGTCCACTTTTACACCTTCATGTGATACAATAATATCCCACTTCCTGAACACTAAAGGCGCACTTGGAAGGATTTTCATAAAGTTGTATCTCTTCCAAAAGTTGTAATACTCTATCAACATGTTGTACATTCTCTTCCAAATATTTTTTGTAGATTAGTACGTCATGAAAAAATACTAACCCAAATTTTCGAAGGAAGGGTTTGAAAATAGAATTCATCGAGATTTGAAATGTTGAAGGTTCATTAGTAAGTCCAAATGGAATAACCAAAAACTCATAATGACCTTCATATTTTATAAAGGATTTTCTGGGAATGTCTTCCTGCCTCATTTTCAATTGATAATATCTTGAACAAATATCCAACTTAGTAAAGAAAATTGTTCCATGCAATTCATCTAATAATTCACTAATATAGGAATAGGAAACTTGCCTTTGATGGTCATAGTAGAGTTGTCTATAATATGTACACATACACCATGAAATATCCTTCTTCATAACCATCATTACTAGTGAAGAGAAAGAACTTTGGCTAGGTTAAACAATGCCCACATCTAATATTTATTGGACCATACACTCAATCTCACTCTCTTATGCATATGGATACATGTAAGGCCTAATGTTAGGTAGTGCACTTCCTAGTTGAAAATGAATAACATGGTCATTATATTGAGCATAAGGAAGACCCTATGGCATATCTCCAAATACCTTGGAATGGTTGTTGATAACTATTTGGATATCCACTAGAGTAGAGGATATAGATGTTTGAACATATAGTAAGCACAAGTATAAAATTACACTAGGGTGTCCCTTTTTTAGTAATTTTTTCATTCTATTAGAGATTATCACCTTATAGGGTTTCCATTGGATACCTCTAATCTCAATTTCCTTACCTTTTGAGGAGCATCTCATGAAAATATCTTGAAAATTAAGGGATATTGTTCCCAATTATTGTAACCATTCAACCCCTAATACAACATTAACACCACCCATTTGGATGGTAATAATGGGACCATCTAATAAATACTCCCCCATATTGAGCTTAATACTATGGAACTTCCCCAAAAAATATATAGTACCTCCATCTGCAATAAATACTTGAAACCCCGGTGTTGGAAATACAAAGCAATTGACATCTTTTGCTAATTTTTAATTGATAAAGTTATGGGTGCTACTAGAATAAATCAGCACCATTACCTTTTTATTTTTGATGCATCCTTGTATATTGAGGGTTTGTGGAGTATTGATGTCGACCAATGCATGACAATATATCATTGGAGTAGTCTCTCTTGGATACCTCTAAGATCAATTTCCTTACCTTCTAAGGAGAATCTCATGAAAATATCTTGAAAATTAATGGCTATTGTTCCCAACGATTGGAACCATTCGACCCCTAATAAAACATTAGCACCACCAATTTGGATGGTAATCATGGGACTATCTAATATACACTCCCCTATATTGAGATTAATACTATGGCACTTCCCAGAAAATTTTATATTACCTTCATCTGCAATCAATAATTGAAACCCTTGTGTTGGAAATACAAAGCAATTGACATATTTTGCTAATTTGTAATTGATGAAGTTATGGGTGCTACTAGAATAAATCAACACCATTACCTTTTTATTTTTGATGTATCCTTGTATATTGAGGGTTTTTGGAGTATTGATGCTGACCAATGCATGAAAAGATATTGTTGGAGTAGTCTCTTCTAGATCTAGATCTTGTGACAGTTGCAATTCTTGATATTCTTCCTATTCACGGTCTATATAGAATAATTTATTATCACAACATGTATACCCCTTACTCTAGTTATTTTCACAATTGAAACATAGTCCCTTTTCTCTTATTTCATCCATTTGTTGAGGTATCCACCTTTTTTGGTTGAGTGAGGTTAGGAGAGGGAACATGGTGCTCTCTATAGTTGCCAGTGGCCACCCTTCTAGTAGACATATTTTTGTTTTCCACTTTACTTACTATAATGAAAGCTTTCTCTAGGGATTTAGGTTCACAAATACGCACCTCATGTTGAATTCCCTCCTTTAAATTTCCCTTAAAGAGATCTAATAAATTATCCTTAGGAATGTTCTTAACCCTAAGACTGAGCTTTTGGAATTGTTGAATGTGCTTTGTAATTTGACCTTCTTGCTGAAGATTTATCAATTGAATAAATAATGTGTTTTTTTTCCCCATAATGTGATATCAATTCATTTGTAAAAATGGACCAAGAGATAATAGAATTATTTTCTTTTTCACAAATCCATTGAAACCAAAACAATTGATCATTTTATAAATACAAGGATGCAATAGGTACCTTTTGTAAGATTGGCACTTGGTGTATATCAAAATATTGCTCCATATGTAATATCCATGTTATGGAATCTTTTCCATTAAAATTCCGCATATCGATCTTTGGAATGAAGTATTTTCTTGGTGTTGCATTGAAACCTTGGTGATGTGGATCTTGATGTAATTAATAATCATGATTCTCGGATTCAATCTTTATTTATTTTACATTTTCATTAATTCCTTGCATCTTGTTTTTTTCAATTCTTCCATCTTATTTTCCATATGTTCCCATTTTTCATTCATCTTATTTTCCACCTTTTCAATTTGGTGAAAGTTTTTATCTTTTTCTTCTTAAGTCATGGCCAAGATTTATAGAGGTTTACTTGGTGAATTAACTTTTGGAGGAACATTTGGCACCATGTGAGAAAATAATAATTCACCTATTTTCCCTCTTTTTCACAAATTTTAAATTATCAAAAGCAGATCTTCTAATAAAAAAATATTTCAATTGTAAGTTGTGTACCTTTCAAACCCTAACTTGGATTATGTTTGGACCCTAAATTCCAAGGAATATATCTATTTAAATATAATGACCCAAAAGCTGAAATGTGGAACAGACATACTTCTCTATGTTGCCTTAGTCTCCGCAAAATTTCATTGTGTGAAACTTCTAAAAAAAAAATTATAGAAAACATTCCAAGATGACTTGTTTAAAACTGATTTTAGGATGAGTCAAAAACCCTATATTCCATAGGCTATATCTCTAAAAGTATAATGAACCAGAAATTGAAATTTCTACCAAATATACTTTGATATGATTCCTGAGTAACATCCATATTTTTCTATCTGAAGTATCCCATAATTTGTTTTATAGATAAAATTCCAAGATCACTCGCTTGAAGCAACAAAACCCTAGGATCGATTCTCTAAAAAAAATATGTTATGAACCGACACCTTAAGAATGATAAAAACTCAATGAATAATATTACAATTCTAGTGAGAAACCTCCTTTTACAATATAGTCAATGTAAAATATGAAATATTATGCTCCTAAGACTATGTCTATATATGAGACAAAGGGTACAATTATAATGAAAGGGTATACTGAAGAGTTCTAGCCTACATACAAATATAACACTAGAAAAGGAATAATTCAATATATAAGGATTAATAAGGGGTTTTATAATTAACATGGAGACTTGTATAGGGATTAACAAGAATAAAAGTGGAAAGGGGGAAAGTATTAGAAGAAAACAACTATTACACATCAGTGCAAGGATCCTAGAAACCATTGTAACCATTCCAATATTGATGGGAACACTACAGAAAAGCATTGGAAACTACATCCAAGTTGAAAACAAAGAACTACAAGAAGGATGCAAAGAAAAATGATCTTTTAGCCACGAATTCAAGCAATAAGGTTGAAAGTAGCTCTAATGTGGATGAGAAGATTGTATGCACATTAGTGTAGAAGGAAATTGAATATGAGTAGCCTTCATCACCAAGAAGAGAAGGAGATGACTAAACTCTTCCACATTAAGATCCAAGTCAAGAAGACCAATATAGATACCTTGTTCGACTCTGGTTCATAGGATAATGTCATAGCAATGGATTTGGTTGGAAATATTGGATTGGAGGTTTGCAATCATCCTGGACCATATCCATTGGGATGGGTAAACAAGGAGGCATAGATTAAGGTAACAAAATAGTGTAAGATTAAATTTGTTGTAAGTGTCAATTTTATTGATGAAGTGGAATTGGATGTAGTACCCCTTGACATATGTGGGGTAGTGTTTGGAAGCCCCCATATGTATATGAGGAGTGAAATATTCATGCAGAGAGCCAAACGATACTGACTAATCAAGGATGGAAAGTCCTACATTTATCATCAATGTGCATAAAGGAAAATCAAAGGTCTCACTAGTAAGTGCCAACCAAGCCAAGAAATTGATTAGTTCCAGTAAGAAATATGTTTTAATTTTCTTAAGAGAAAATCAAACTAAATATGAGTCGATAAGAGTAAAGGCATCCCTAGAGGGGTGTACTAAAGAGAAGAAACATTAGTTGGAGGATTTTCTACATTAATACAAAGGATTGTTCTATGAGCCTAAAAGGATACCACCCAAGAGGGAAGTGGAGCACAAAGTATAGTTATTTCTAGACTCCCCATTCACAAATATTAGGTTGTATAGACAGTCCATTCTAGAAGAAAATGAAGTGAAGAAGCATTTGCAACAATTATTGGAGCAAGGTGTTATTCAACCAAGCATGTCACCTTGTGAGTCACCTATAATAATTGTACTAGGGAAGGATGTGACTTGGATAATGTGTATTGATTATAGAGAATTAAACAAAATTAAACTAAAAAATAAATATCATTTTTGGAGGATCAATGATATATTAGATCAATTGTAGCATGCAAAATATTTCACGAAGTTGGATCTCAAATCAGGATACCAATAGGTACACGTCAAGGAAGAAGACACATGAAATACTTCCTTCAAGACAAGGAAAGGTTTATATGAATGGTTGGTCATTCCATTTGGTTTATGAAATGCACCAGTTACATTTATAAGAATGATAAATGATGTATTATTCACGTATCTAGATTCATTTTTTATAGTCTATTTGGATAATATATTGGTTTATAATTCTATTTGGGAGGAGCACATCTCACATATCATGTAGGTGTAGAGACTTTGAAGAAGCACCAATTGTTGGATAACCTCAAGTAATGTGAGTTTTCTCAGTAATATTTTGTGTATTTGGGGTATGTGATTGGTGGAGGGCAGCTCAAAATACATCCCGCAAAGATGGAGGCCATCATGAAATGGCTAGTTCCTACAAATTTTAGTGAAGTTCGGATTTGTTTTTTGGAAACACGATACTTTCATAAGTTTATAGCTTCATTTTCAATGGTAATTGCACCACTCTACACCATAAAAAAAGAGTGGTAAGAGTTTCTAGTGGGGGTAGTATCAACATAAGGTTTTCAACGAGCTTAAAATAAATATCATTCAAGAACCAGTTCTCACATTACCAAACTTTCAAAATAATTTTGAAGTGGAGACACATGTTATTGGGTATACCATGGGAGAAATTTTGATGCAAAGAGGAATGCCTATATGCTATCATTCTGAAACATTTCATAGTGATATTCTCAACTACCCTACTTATGACAAGGAACTATATTCCCTAGTTCAAGATGTCAAGAAGTGGAAGCAATATTTGATGGGAAAAGAAACCATCATCCACAAATATCATCAATTGCTACAGTATTTGCAGGCCCAGAGTAACCTACATAAAACCAAACATTACAAGTGGATGGGTTTTTTACAACAATTTCATCTAGTAATCAATTATAAGAATGGTAGCAGAAATAGTTTGGTAGATATGCTTTCAATGATACCAACATGAAATATTACAACTTTGGGGAATTTGATGCACATGGAGCCTTTTACCCATGATCCATATAGAGAGGAATACATAGAACATGAGGAATTCAAGGAGGTGTTTTAGTAGATATAGGGGAAAAATTATATATAAGAAGGTGAAAAAAGTGTTTACTATCATTTACAGAGTGGGTTACTCTAAAATATCGACAAGCTCTGTGTCCCTAGAGGTGAATGATTGTGGCTTATTAGAGAGGCTTACTCCTCCAAGGTTGTAGGAAGTTTTGGTGCTAGGAAGACAATTGGAAACTTTCATAGGTATGTGTACTAGCCCAAAATGCAAGAAAATGTAACACATTGTATTAGAGGATGTATACTTTGTTGTACCAAAAATCTCATTAACATGAAGCAAGGTCCATACCATCCCTTACCTGTATCCACTCAACCTTGGGAAATAATTTCCATGGATTTTCTGGGTGGTTTACCAACAAATAGGAAGGGAAATGATTGTTTATTTATGGTAGTTGAAAGGTTCAACAAGATGTGAATTATGATTCCTTATAAAAACACCATCAATTTTGGGCTCTAAATATGTCCTAAAAACAACCTCTATGCATCGGCCAAAGGTAGGTGTTGGCACAAGCATTTTACTTGTTGCCTATGTAGGTTCTTACCTTCTGTTTTCAATACCCAACCTCTAGAGATGTCATGAAGGAGATATTCAGATTGCATGGCATGCCTAGGGAGATTATATCTAAAAGAGACAAAAAATTTACTTCAAGATTTTGGAAATTCTTAATGGATGGTTTTGAGACTAAATTGTTCTTTAACACAGGCTATCACCCTCAAACTCATGGACAGACAGAAAGAGTGAACCAAATATTAGAATATATGTTAAGGATGCATGTAATGCATCAACCCAAGAAGTGGGAATACTACCTGCTATTGGGCTCTAAATATGTCCTAAAATCAACCTCTATGCATCATCTAAAGGTAGGCGCTGGCACAAGTATTTTACTTGTTGCCTACATAGGTTCTTACCTTCCGTTTTCAATACCCAACGTCCAGAGATGAAACACCTATAAAGGAACAACAATCATAAAGGGAATGATAGTTGTTCCTTTCAAATGAATAGCAACTACCCTCAAAGGAACAACAGTCGCATGAAAGGAACAACAATTGTTCCTTTCAAATGAACAACAACTACACCCAAAGGAACAACAGTTGCACGGAAGGAATGACAAATATTCCTTTCAAATGAATAACAACTACCCTCAAAGGAACAACAGTCACTACATTGGGATGAACTAATGTTGACATAATTGCATTATAGCATTTGCCCAACTATTCAATTGTCAACCCGAGGAAGTCTTTTATTTCAAAGTTACCGTGCACAAGATATGCAAGCAACAAATTCCAACTAACGCTATTATCTATTTAATAAAATAAAACACATAAATTAAAATCAATCAAATCTGCTCTTTCTTGAAAATACACTCACCTGAGATAAAACCAATACCACACTCTTACATAAATTAAAGGAGTATTAACAAGATGAAGTAACATCAACATGAATTGAATCTTACTGTAAGAGCAATCTAATAAACAACACACAACTGTAAGTAGTGATCAACTAATCATAAACCAAGATAAATTAAGACAATTAAAAGAAAAATAGAAGCAAATGAATAAGACCAACACATACCAGATTGAGGGGGGCCTGCCTCACCTAGCATGCATGGCCAAAATACTTACAAGATTAAGAGAAAGTTGCACATAATTGCAGATCCATCAGCTCCTTTGTATTATTGAAGAAAACTCATAAATTACATAAGTTCAGCACTTTCTTACAAATAAATTCTATATAATCTCATGAACGAATCTCTCCTGAATGAAGAGGTCTTATTTATACAAATAAAATCCCCAAATCCCTGGGTTGCTCAAACAAATTGCTAAGTATAGAGAACCGACCGCAATTGTAAATCTGGAAAAATACCCTTTTAAAGAACCAACGATTTCTCTCAAACCATAACTCCAATTGGAAAACAACCTGAGATGAACTCAATTGGGCCCATTCTGAACAAAACCCATGTCTCGGATTTTTGAGATTCATCGTCGTATTCTCAAAATATTCCACGCAAATTCGTCTCTCCTTATCTACCACGTTTTTCACTGAAAATGATTAACCATGAAATGGAACTCACATTTTTCATTTGGAGGTTGGAACCTTGACTGCTACAAATATTGCTACATAAAATCACTCGTCAAACCATCATCATAAAAATCATGCATAATAGTTTTTAATTCATTAAAAATGAAGGAAGAATAAAAAAATCATGCATAATAGTTTTTAATTCATTAAAAATGAAGGAAGAATAATCATTATTACCCACTAAAGCATAACAGGAATAATATGTCATTTTATGAGTAGTGGTAGAAAATGTATGGAAAATGGAATGATAAATGAACAATAATAGGATGAAAAAGGGATGGAATCGATGTCTATAGACGACGAGAATATGGACAAATATGTGACCCAACAAAAAACAATTGGAAACTTTCATAGGTATGTGTACTAGCCCAGAATGCAAGAAAATGTAATAATTATTAGAGGATGTATACTTTGTTGTACCAAAAATCTCATTAACATGAAGCAAGGTCCATACCATCCCTTACCTATATCCACTCAACCTTGGGAAATAATTTCCATGGATTTTCTGGGAGGTTTACCAACAAATAGGAAGGGGCATGATTGTTTATTTATGGTAGTTGAAAGGTTCAACAAGATGTGCATTATGATTCCTTGTAAAAACACCATCAAAGGAAAAAAAGTAGCAAACATGTTCTTTCAACAAGTTTGGGTGCACTTTGGGACACCTAGGAGCATCATCTTAGATAGGGAAACTAGATTTCTCTGTACATTTTGGACTATATTGTGGGAGAACATGGACACTAAGTTGAATATATATACAACATTCCATCCATAGACATATGTTCATACAAAAGTAGTCAACAAGAATTTGGTGTAGTATTTTAGGGGTTACAGTCAAAATCATCTGAATACCTAGGGTAGAAATATGATCTACATACAACACTCTCATAAAATATAAGTCCACACTTCTACTAGTAAGTCATCTTTTGAAACTTTCTTTGGATATTTTCCACCTTCACCCTTGGATGTTTTATATGGACAACAAGGAGGAGTGAGGGAGGACCTCAGAAGAGATGCATTGAGAGAAGAAAAATATGTTGAGGAGATTAAACAAATCCATTTGCAAGTATATGATATGTTGAATAAGTCAGAAGAAAAATAAAAGCCCAAACATGATCAACATAGAACCGATAAATCATTCAAAGTGTGAGATAGAGTTTGGTTACAACTAAACAATGAAATACTACAAGGCTTTGTGGTATGGACCTTTTGAGATATCGGAGAAGGTGGGAGACAATTCCTACAAAATAAGTCTATCCCCATACATGCACATTTACTTAGTAGTGAATGTGGATAATCACAAACACTATGAGCCTTCCATGTTGGATCAAGAGAAGGAGAAGGTCCCTCCTTCCATAGAGGATTTAACACCAGATGCCCAAATAAATTTGGTAGAGGACATAGTTTTGTAGAAGTGGTCCATAACTACAATATAGGGGTAGCATGATCTTGGGCATATTGGGTTGAAAGGACAACTTCGAGGAAAACCATAGTGGTACTCCAGGGAGAGGGTAGAGGAAACATTTCCTCACCTCATTTAGTAAATATTTTGGGGACCAAAAGCTTCCCTAAATGAGGAGATATGATCCATATTCGATCATTATATTATTTTACATCTCTATTGATGCTTCTAGAGTGGAAAAATTGGAGGAATCAATTTGTAGAGTCATTTTAATGGAAGGTCCTAGTTTGGAAAATTGGGGTTTGAAACCTTTAGGAGTAATTTTGAGGCATAAAATGACATTTTTTGGGGTAAAATATTTTTCAAATTTATCTCAGATACGTTGATGTTATTATACACGTCAATACCTTTCCAACAATTAAAAATTGTGTTAATTGGAGCTCATATGCAAAATTTATGCCTCGTGCAAGTTGACCTACTATGTTGACCACCATGGTACAAGTGGATGCCACATCAACCCCCATTACTCATGCATATGGGGCTAGCCACGTATGTAAATTAAACAATATTATAGAAGGTCCAAACACTTATCATAATTGAGGGTTGAGGATGTTAAAACCTTTCCCCTGGATGGCTATCAGATGATGTTAAATACTGGGCCTCTAGGAGGAGAAGGGGTTCCATTATTTAGCATTGCATTTGTTCCATAGTCTAGTAGATCACCTAGAAGTGGTATTTTGATAGAATAATAGAGGAGGAGAGATTTTTTAGTTGCTATACAATCCACAATGTCAAAGGAAACTCCAAAGAGAGTGCCTCTTTCTGTGTACTTGCATTTGAAGAAAAAATAGCAGAGCGACCTCACCTTCTAGATGGTTTTTCTCCCCTATTGGGTTTCCTGGGTTATATCTTTTGTTTATTTGTGGACGGTGTGTGAGTATTTATTTTTGTTCTTTGTTTTTCACATTTTAACTATTTCATATATTTTAAGCGGAAAACTAGTAATTAAATAATATGAGATCTAAAGGAAATTAACCTTCACTATAAAGATATCAATATTTTATTATATCTATTGTGATGAACTATCTAGTGGAATATCCATGACTGTTTACATATCACCAAAAAATACAAAAACATCAGATATCATCATGAAAAATCAAGTAAATCATGGAAAAACTAAACTAAATATTAAGAAAGATAAACTTAGTAAGCATCCAAATATCTATGTGCCTTGAAGTCAACAACAAACAAGATCGTATCCAAAATAGTATCATCTGGGAGTTCTAGAAAGAATCTACCTTGGATGGATTGATTCCTTTTTGATGTGCTAATATTGTTCAAGGCTTTAAATGTCATATTGACTCATTTCCTCTACTTTATCTAATCGATGACAGTTACACAAGATTGCTCAGTGTATCATAAGATTTTATCCTTCCCTATGCTTTAGGATGAAGCATTTTCAGAGAGAGAAACTTGTAATAAGTATATTACATTTATTATCTTGTAATAATAGTTATAGTTCAATTATTATGTAATAGGAATTATTATGTAATAGTGATATGTCATGACAATGATAAGTTTATGTAATAAAACTATGATAAGTCATGACCTTTTCCAAGGACATAACTATCCATACATGTATTTATATGCATGTTATTGTATCTCATATAATAATCAATGGATAATAAATATTAATCATTGACTCCTTGTGAAATATGTGGAGTTGTCCCTACTATTAAAATAATGTGTTTAAATATTAATCATTGACTCCTTGTGAAATATGTGGAGTTGTCCCTACTA
>CBVK0100603508.1:0-16744 GCA_900067695.1 Picea abies | reverse complement strand
GCTCTTCCGATCTCACTC
The DNA here is from genome assembly GCA_900067695.1 of Picea abies. Classification (NCBI taxonomy): domain Eukaryota; kingdom Viridiplantae; phylum Streptophyta; class Pinopsida; order Pinales; family Pinaceae; genus Picea; species Picea abies. The sequence goes on along the minus strand of CBVK0100603508.1, from coordinate 16,726 downwards.
CATACCGATCACGACATCATAATATCCTAAGATCATGATGTACAGGTTGGACCTGGTGAAAAACTCTCCCGGGTTAAGGATACAGCCTGTAACCTTTCCTGCAACCTTTTGTTTATCTCCAAAAGCCATCTCTACAAAGATAAACTCATCCTGTTTGACTGCCTTTACCTTAATCCTTTTTAGTGATGCACTAGAAATGAAACTCTCGGTAGCACTGGGATCTATCAAAATACTAAGGGTCTTGTCAGTGATGGTACCTGATGTCTCAAGCATAGTCGACTGGTGCTCTGCCTGGTGGTTATTCACTGCTGCATGAATCCGATGGGCCTTGCTCAAATCTCCCATGGTAATGGGTCCCGATGATCTAGGTGCTCTAGCCCTCTCCACTGACCAGTCACGCTGGTAGTGTGGCTCCCCACACATCCAACACCCCTTCTTCATTCCAATACTCTTGGTACCCAATGTAGAAGATGACGACCCACCGACCTAGAATCTTGGTCTGTTCTACTGAACAAGTCCAAACTGTTATTATTGTGGTCGATGTTATTGCTAATGTTGTGGTCCTTGATAAGGTGTTCGTTGTTGAGGCGTCGGTCATCGAGGTGTAATGAAATTGGATCCCCTTTGGAAGACATGATATCCTAGTGTATGTCTAGCTAGTGTTTGATGCTGCTGCGCACCAAATGACACCTGCCCTGCTGGTCTCGCTGGAGTCCTGGTTTGACCCTCACTAATAAGCTCCTCCCCTACTATGAGGGCTATCTGGATGGCATCATGCAAGGTCTGAGGCATCAAAATCTGAACCTTTTCATGTATGCTACCATTAAGGCCAAACATGAACCTTTTGACCTTAAGTTTCTTAGTATTAAGATGCGGAGCATACTGAAGTAGCTCCATAAAATAGGGCTTATACTCAAGCACCATATGACTTCCCTGTCATAAGATGTTGAACTCATTGAGCTGATGCTCAATGAATTCCTATGATAGATACCTCTCTCATAACCATTCCTTGAACAATTCCCATGACACGTCTTCGAAGGCCATGTTCATTTGTGGCAGGAGTGTATTCCACCATAGAAGAGCGCTCCCCTTCAGTTGAAAGACTGTCATGCAGACCTTCATGTTGGAGGTATAGTTACAAAGTGAAAATCACATCACCATATTCTCCAACCATGCCTTAGCGGCTGCATCATTTGGGGCACCAAAGAACTCAGGAAATTTGACCTTCTCAAGTTCACGATGAATGCTACTAGTACCGATCAGAGCGCACGGTGGAGCCTCAGGGGGTGCTGGTGCTCTAGCCTCATCTCTTTCCAAATGGTTGATCAGTGCCTCAGACATCCACTAAAAATATCTCATCAATCTAAGAACATCACCTATTGCTATATGCTCCTTCCCATCAACATGTTCATCTCCTTGAGGGTTAGACCCCTCAAGTGTGGATGCTACAGGAGGCATTGCGCCTCCTCCACTAACACCCCATCGCCTACCTATGCGACATCCTCTAACCATGATTACTTGCATGAATACAAGTCAAATTAATTAGAAACATCATAATAAAATCATATCAATGAAAGTTGTAGTGATGCCAAGTTGCGGGTGGAACCCTTCTCTGACACCAAAAGTAACAACCCTTCTTCACGACTAGTAGTGAAGAAGAAGTGCAAAGTTTTTTTTTGTTTTTTTTTTGTGTTTTAATGCAGGAAGGTGACGAAGAAAACAGTTTAACCACACTACTGACGATCAATGCAATCACGCAGTCCACGCAACAAGCAACTATTACTCCATGTTGGCAAATATTTAACTGACAGCAAATGGAAAATATTTAATAGACAACGAATGTTTGTCATTGATGGCAAGTACAACAATGAAGATGGCATGAGTATAGGAAGTTTGTAATCAACAGGCAAATAGAAGATAAGTCCAGAAATATCGAATGATCGAAGACAATGCAACATTGATAGAATGATCGAAGGCCCGTAAAGTTTGAGAAGCATTTCTGATCATTGGATCTCATTCAAAATTCCCTAAAGAACGAGGGTCTTCATATCAAAATATAGACAAGAAGAGCACTGAAGAGGAGGACAGATCTTAGATGTTAGATCCAAACGCAGGACCCGACCATCGTTGGATAAAGGAGAACCTGCATGCCTTTTAAAGTATAACAAGGAGAAGTGGGTGCACAAAACATTGAAATCCCGACAACCATCCATCTCAAGGGATTATGTGGACCGTTGATCTGAATCCCTTTCGGAGTTTCACAGATCGGGAGTTGGAGGCATCGAGAACATTCACTTCAAGAATTGAAAAATCGCGATATGCGAAATTGCGACTTAATCTGAGCCGTCAGATCAAGGTTGAATCTAGACCGTTGATTCCAGTCCATGTCGGAGTTTTGAGGATCGTGTGTTGGATATGTCAAAGAAACAATGCAACAAGAATCCTGATATCATGATATGTGAAATCGCGATTCAATCTGAACCGTCAGATCAAGATTGAATATGGACCATTGATCCCAGTCAATTTCAGTGTTTCGCAGATCGAGTATTGAACATGTCAAAGATTATTAACATCAGTAATCCCAATATCGTGATATGAGAAATCGCGATTTAATCGCAGCCATTGAATCAAGATCAGATCTGGACCATTGATTCGACCCCATGTCAGAGTTTTGTGAATCGGGACTTTGAAGTGACAAAAACACTGGACATCAAGGATGTCAAAATCGTGATATGAGAAATCACGATTTAATCACAATCGTTGAATAGAGATCATATTTGGACCGTCGATCTAACTCCATATCGGAGTTTCACGAATTGTGACATGGAGAGGCAAAGAACCCAATGGAAGAATAATGTTGAAATCACGATTCAATCGTAGCCATTGAATCAAGATCACATCTGGACCATCGAATCATAGGAGATGTGGCAAGTGATCGAAATTTCACTGACTTGGGGTCAACGGAGCACAGTCTCAAAAATCACGAAATGAGAATTCGCGAAAGTGCTTTTTGCATAGGTGCTTGGTTATGACCGTAGTCATATTAGGGAAGGAGCTAGTGCAGAAAAATTTTGTATCGGAACTTTGGAGATCGGGAAATGAAGTGTCGAGACACTCAGCACAAGATTGTTGAAATGCTGAAACCCAATTTAAAGGAAATGAATGCAAGATCTCATGAAGCCAATCCAACGGTACAGGTGAATTTGAACAAAGATCAGAGGGTTACTGTTCTCTCTCACAGTTAACTCCTCAGTTACAAATTTGTTAGTGAAATGGACTCATGATTGCGAATCAGTTGGCATTTCAGTTTCTCGAACAATTTTCTTTCTTTTGCCGAAGGAAATATGAAGTGCAACCACCGTGGATACATGTATAAAATAAAATGAGACAGACTATGTATGGTTGGTTGTTCAGTATGAGAAAAGAATAAAACTGTAAGAAAGGGAAAATCAAGGGGTGCAGAGTGAGATGGAGAATATGCATAGAGTGAGATGAAACTCAGAGAAGAGTAAAATATGATGAAGAGATGTTGAAGTAGAGCATAATGACAGAATGAGTTAATGCAGAGCAAACCTGCTAAACAGATAGAGGAAGAGAAGAATAGAAGAATAGTTTGTAGAAGACCAGTTTTACAGAACAAAGAAAGATTGGTAAGAATTGATTTATCTTCATAGTTGACTGCTTATTTATTCATTTAATATCATAGGGAGGTTGGGAGGTGCTCGGGAGGACTGTTGTCCTCAGAGGTTCATGTGGGAGATTGAACACAGGAAGTTGTGGCTTCCATCTGGTTGTAGCCAGAAAAAACCAGGGTGGCAGGGTGGTGCAAGGGAGAACAAGTGTTATTTGTTATATAGGTTGGAGCCTGTGTAACTGGAAGTTGGTGCTTCCATCCAGTTGGTGCTGGAACATATAGGGAGTTGGTGCTTCCTTCTAGTGGGTGCTAGAGAAACCAGAGAGTTGGTGCTCTCAAACAAGTTGTAGCTTGTAAAAACAGAGGTAGCAGCCTCACATTGAGTTGGTTCTCAATTAAAGATGATGTACAGAACTTAAAAGACTTCCTATCATTTCAAAGAAGAAGAGGTTTTCTCCCTTTATGGGTTTCCTCATGAAAATATGTCTCTGTGTATACCTTATGTGTGATTGATGCTTTTTACTTTTACTGTCCATATGTTGTATAATGTTGATGACCACTTGAAGAAAGATTAAGAATGTTTTAACAGACTTAAATTGTTTAAGCTCAAATACAACTGATTCACCCCCCCCCCTCTCAGTTGTATTAGTAATTTCAACACTCCACTCACGAGCACAGGGGAAACAGGGTGAAACAAGCGTAGGACAACAAGGAGAAACAACTACCCTCCCGGTGCAAACATCACTGCACCTACAAGGTAAGGGACAAAATCCCCATCCCAACACAACGGCCTTGAAGATCAAGACTAGAACCTCAAGGCGCACGAACCAAACACATTAAGTCATTCAACCCATGCGTCAAAGCAAACTTACAACGCTCGACAATACTCACACGGAAGGCATCGAATCTGGACAAGTTATCATTTGTTACTATCCAATAGGGCATGCCATTATCCCCTCATCAAGAATCATGTCATCCCCAGATGATAGACATGTCAATAAGCTTGGTGCAACAATCCTAACGGGACCAAGGATTCAAGAAAATTGAGTGTGCTAGGAGGCGAAACAATTGACACAATACTGCACCCAAACCCCAAAAATAGGTCGACGAGATGAAAGACAATGACAACAATGAAAGATGCAAGCCAACGCAAGTATTCATCAACAACCCAACCCCTTTACTCCCATCTAAATTAGTCAATAGATATAAATCTAAGTAACATAACTTACCCTCTAAATCAGCATGTCTGAATCACAATTCAGTCAATACATGCTAATCTAATTAACATTAATTACAATCTAAAAAGGCAAGGTCTAAATTTATCACTAAACACCATCTAGTTTAGCAATTTACCTCAGAGATGGCATTAACAAACTTAAGGCACAAGCTTCTAGTTGACCATATTAATTTACAAATTAGTCCTTAATGTACCATCCATATTAAATGCAATCAAATGGAGAAAGTCTAAATGATAGTTTGGTCATAAATGTACCCTCTACATTAACTCTAAAATCAAATCAATTTATCCAACTTAAATAATTCATTACTAACACTATAAGTAATAATTACCTTCTTAACTAACAAGTCTAGTAAAATCAAAATTAAAGTTAAATGACAAGTCTGGTCTAAGTTAAATTAAGTTTGTCTGTTCGACATAAGGGTTGTCCAATCAATTTAAATGTTGTACTGATCGAAGGTTTTTTAAGGGAGAAGCTATCCATTACAAAATGTTAAATCAATTGTTGTGTAAAACAAGTCATCCCTCTACACCTGTTAGCTAAAGAGTTTCCATTAAAGGTGCAAGCAGATAGCTTAAAATTGGTACACCTAATCCCCAAAAAAAGTAAATTGTCAAGAAATTAATGCCATCAATAAATGGAACACAGGCAATGAATGGAAAGGAAGGAATTGTAGTCTTAACGAAACTCCGATAAATATGAGAAAATAATCGAATCAAAGAACATGCGGGTATTAAATGGGAAATCGCCATGCAGTAAGGGTAACACTTGCAGCTTCCAAAAGGAAAAATCGTCAGGATATTAATAGGGAAAAACGTAATCACTCTTACAATGAGGATTTGTTTTCAACATGTTATCCTATGCCTTTAATATAACCTCCATTAATTTATGCTACCATTACACACAAATGCCATGCCACCACACATGCATGCACACTCTTAGCACTGTAAATCACAGCCAAACATGTAGGCACACACCCAGTCTAGGTTAGTCATAGCTCCAACACGTAGCCACATGAAAACTAAAATCACAGTCAAAATTTTAGGGGAAAATCGTGTCCATTCAATAGGAAATGCAGTCGACAATTTAATGGCAATCATGTCCATTCAACAACAAACGTAGTCATCAATTTAACAAGAAAAATCATTGTGCCACACATATCAGAAGGAAATTACTTCATTATCATTATTTAAACAAGAAAAATTCGTTCTGCAATACATGCCAGGAAATATAGAATAAAAATGGTTATTTGTAAGAGGCGTACATCCTAGGGAATATAGAATAAGAACGATCATTTGTAAGAGGCGTACATCCCAGGAAATATAGAGTAAAAATGATTATTGTAAGAGGCGTACATCCCAGGAAATATAGAACAAAACGATTATTTGTAAGAGGTGTACCTCCTAGGAAATATAGAACAAAAGGATTATTTGTAAGAGGCGTACCTCCCAGGAAATATAAAATAAAAATGATTATTGTAAGAGGCATACATCCCAGGAAATATAGAACAAAATGATTATTTGTAAGAGGCGTACATCCCAGGAAATATAGAATAAAAACAATTATTGTAAGAGGCAATGAGTAGAAAACCAATCAATATATAAAAAGGATGTTTAGGTTCGATTCAATACCAATAAAAATAAAAACGTAAGGTATCTACATCTCAAAGATGCACCGACTGTACAACTATATCATTTCTGAAAGGTAAGTTTCTTCTGAGATTTAAATTCCTTTTTGATAGTCAAATCATAGTGGATACTAGAATAGTTCTTCGGATTGCAGACAGTACAATGAAAACATAGTCCAAAAACCCAACAAGCACTGAGATTAGTGTAATAACACAGAAGCATAAAAATAAAATGCAGACAACAGTAAGAGAAACACAAGGATCCATTAGGAAAATTCATTGAAATGACCATAGAGTTTCTAACGGCCAAAGCAAGGAGAAAATCCAAGGTTAAGCCCTTAAGCCACGAAGAAAAACAAGTGAAAAAATAAACCAACAAGGACACAAATAAATCCATATGCATAGGTACTTTATGCTAGAAGGCGCAAGACAAATAATCAGCCAAGGACAAACAACAAAGGTAAACGGCTAATAGGAACGTCCTTCACTCATCATCCATGCACAGAAAAGTAGGGCGTTGAGAACTGTAGGTATATTAATGCCAAAGCGATGTATATCAGGCTCCTGGTAGACTGCTTAGGTGAAGATTGGTGAGCTAGGGACGAAAATAAAAAACAATTGTAATCATCACAAATAAAAAACCATAGGGCGGCCAAGACATGTCGAGAATTGAAGGCCATAGGAGTCAATCAATCATCAAGCTAAAGGCTATGGGAAAAATTCAGTCATCAACTAGAATGTTAGGAAAATCATTTTCCTTACCCAATTAAACATGCATATCTAAAAGCCTAAATCATACTATCAATCTACCATGCAAAAAATAAAGGAAAAGTATTGTTGCCCAATCACCCGCTCTGAGTTGATGTCCCGCGCGCTTCATGCCAGTCCCTCTTTTTGACCAATGAGACTTCACTGGTACCTCCCAGCCAATGCTAGGGGTACTCTTCTTTCCCTTTAGCCGCCCGAGCCGTAGAAGGGCCACACACACTATCCATAGAATCAGCTAGCTCCCAGCTTGTCTCGCAAGGACAAGCTACCACTCCTCACCGAGCTAGGTATCCCAACTCCCACAAGCTAAGTCAGTCAAGTATAGATTTTTGTAGCGTAACATTACGCAAACAGAAGGCCCCATCATCATTTTCCTCCCTCCATTATATAGAGTTTTGAAGTCCCTTACTTTCCCAAAATCCCATTTTATTTAATGTTTAATAAATTAATTCATAAAAATCCTCCACGCACATGTGTCACCCATCCCCTTCATTCCTCCAAAAACTATTTTCTTTAATTAATTAATTACCCTTATTTCCCTCACCCACCTAGAGTCACTCCTAGAATTGCTCCTAGGCATTCCAAAATTCTCTTTCAGGTTTTAATGACTTTCATCATTATTTATTTACTAGTTCAGTTTAATTTAGAAGGTTCTTTAATGCTAGATACCTTACTAAGTTAGACTTTCTGATTTTTCCTTCTGTTTCCCCTTTCTTTTTATGTTTTCCGTTTTTTCCTAGTTTCCTAATTATTTTAGATTTCCCTCTTTCCACTTTTATTTAAACTCAAAAAGGCAAGTGCAGAAACTTACCCTTTTTCCCTTTTTCTTTCTAAAGAAAAAAAATTTAATTAGCCTAATAAGTAAAACAATTATTTCCCCTTTTTAAATTTTATCCCAAAATATTTTATAAATCAATTTAATTGATTACCCCCTTCTTGTCACAATATTAATGAAGATTATCATTATTATTCATTTTATTTTTATTTTAATATATTTTTTTTTATTTTTTTTTAAATAGATAAAATTTTATCACAAGTAAAATTTAGACCTAGACCTTATTTTCCTAGGTTGGGCGACAATTTTTTTTAAGGGAAAGGTTTCAAATCATCCTTAACACTTTATTTTTCCTAAAGTCATCTATGTTTATCCAATTATTATATAACGACACGACGTTCCCTTCAAGACACACTAGGTGCTCCAAGGGTGCCACTTGCCTCTTTCTATTTCTCTTGTGCAACGTGCCCTTTAGGATGCACCCCATGCTCCAAGAGTGCCACTTGCCTCTTGAATGACTTGATAGACATCAAAAAACCCTGGAGTCAAAACTCCACCAAGTGATCTTGTGGGAGACTAAGGGCCTCTAAGGAATAAGGCCCCTGCCTTATTGTACACCCCTTAGAATCATCATGAACGGCTGTCGCAGTCGCCCCTCATAGCGTCGTGGATCTTCTCGAACTAGGTAATTTTTAACCTATAGTTCGAACCACAGTCGGAATGCTAGTAGGCTATGGCAGTGTTGTTGTCCACACCTCTCCCTCAACATCTCTGGTAGCCGTGCATGACCCCTCTACTCCACATGTGAGTCCGGTCAGCAAGATATCGTTAGCCTACATCATCAACGAATCATGTCAAAAATATATCCATATCATATCATCTAATCAGATGCACTAATATCACATATAAAACAATCAAACCCCAATAGTTCACTCCCCGACTCGATATGGAGTAAGAGGGGTTCCTTCAATGCCTCTGTGTCCTTGAGGTCCAAAATCTTTCACACTCAGTAAAACCGAGTCAATAGCATATGTCTATGTCAAGACAACAAAACAACATATCATCTACCCATAATGCCTCATAATCAAAATCAATGTTTAATAGTATAATAATCTGGATCACTTGCAAGAAAGTGTCCTCAAAGAATAAGTTTGCTCAATGTACCCAAGAATGGGATGTTACAATTGGCTTGATTTTTTTATCACATCATTGAATATGACAATTTGTAAGGCTTTCCTATGTTTCTTAACATAAAATTCATTGTATCTTAGTACAATAACAATGGGTTTAATTCGTTCTTGTTGAGATCTAAGTGAATGGCACTACTTTCACTATTATCATCGATAAGTAGTGCCATCATTATCAATTTGAGATGATCGCTTAAGCAAAATTAGATTATTATGTATTAATGATATGAATATTTTATTTTTTAATTTGGGATGATCACTTAACCAAAATTAAATGGTTGTGTTAATGATTTGAAGATTTTTTAAAATGATGTAAGTTCTTAATGGTATAAACAATAATATCAAATTAAAATAACTAAAAACAATTTAACATTTTGTACTAAAGAGAAATCATAAGATATAGTCAAAGCAATCATTTTGACAATAAATCAATTTAGTATATCATTCAATTATAAAATTCAAAACTTTAACCAAGTTCCAACATGAACTTCTATTTAAACTTATAAAATTCAAAACTTTAACCAAGTTCCAACCTGGACTTTTCTTTAAACTTATAAAATTCAAGACTTTAACCAAGTTCCAACATGGACTTCTCTTTAAACTAATTATGAGGCAGTTTCATCTATTTCTTCATTCTTATGACTTCATAAATACTCAACACAATATGGATTCAACACCTTTATCCAAGTACTTTTTTCCATTTCTTCATTCTTATGACTTCATAAATACTCAACACAATATGGATTCAACACCTTTATCTACACTTCTTTCTTTTGATTTATTTTTCTTAAAATAAACAAGTTTATCTACACTTCTTAATTTTTAATTATAATAAGAATTTTCCATTTCTTCACTCTTACGACTTCATAAGTACTAACTACAATATATGGATTCAACAACTTTATCCACACTTCTTACTTTGATTTATTTTTCTTAAAATAAACAAGTTTATCCACACTTTTTAATCTTGATTTATTCTTAAAATAAGAATAATTCATTATTATAGTTGTGTGGCTTTTTACTTTGAGTTTTTTTTTAAATAAATAAGTTTATCGGAACTTTTTCATCTTGATTTATTTTTAAAATAAGAATAATACAGTATTTGTATGGCTTTTTAATTAAATGATAAAAAAAGGTATTTCATAAATCATAAACATGTTTATAAATAAGTTTTATATTTTATATATTATCTTGCATATTTTTTCATAAATCATAAACATGTTTATCTTTTTCCATAAATAAGTTTACTATTTGTATATTATTTTTGCTATTTATATGAATAATTTATTTTGTATAGTATCTTGCCTATTTTATAAATATATGAATAATTTATTTTACATATTAGAATAAGTGTAATTTAAAAAAATAAATAATAAAATAAATATATCTTTTTAATTGTTTATTTTTTTATAAAAATATTTTAATTTATTTTTTATATGATAAAATTTATCTTAATTTAATTAGAGTGAATAATAATTAAATTTAGTTAGAGTGAATAATGATTAATAAAGTTACTATTTACAAGTTACTTAAAATATATTCTCAAAATGCTCTAATTCATTATAACACAACTATATTTTATTGCAATAAATTAAATGAACCGTTTTTCCAAAGGTAGGATAGATGATAGATGATGATTTAGAATGTTGCTTGGTATTAGAAATGTTCCTTCTTCAATAAGTCGTATTGCTTAGTTTTATATGGAATTTGGTTGTTGATAACGACCTCTTAACAATAAAAATATTGAAGAGAGACTTCAATACCAAAATAAATGTATGTTCATAATAATTTATACAACCTTTTAAAATACATAAATAGAAAATATGTAACCATATTTTATTTCTTCAAAGCGAAGAACGATCTTGATCCTTTCAAATAAATTTAAAAGAGTAGCGTGGTTAAAATTGAAAAGAATTTGATAAACACACTCTAAAAATATCACAATTAGAAATCCAAAAATTTCAGAAATCATTAAAGTCATGCCTTGAAATAATTCTCTGTGGAGTTTATTACATGAAAGATATTCTTCATTACAAAGTATTCAGTCAACCAATGTAATTCAAAAATAAATCTTTTCAAACACAAGGACTAAATCTCCATGAAACAAATCACATATATTTTTGTCAATACTCCATGAATGCACCAAGAAGTACTCTACAATCCAGTATCAGAGAAAATTTGTCACATGGCGAAGTTAGATTTCAAAGATTTTTAAAATTTAAAGTAGGTTCAAATTAAAATCTCAATTAAAAAAGTGACTCGCTATTATATATATATATATATATATATATATATATATATATATATATATATATATATATATATATATATATATATATATACTAACTATTGCTTTACTAAATTTATTATTACTACTTATATTTACTATTATTATTACTTCTATTAATTTACTATATTTACTATTACTTTAGTGTTTACTATTTATTATTTAGAGATATGAAAAATGATTGAGTGTATTAATTAATTGAAGAAATAATACAAAGTAAATTAACTCAATGATAAATGATATAGAGAAATTGATTTAATGCAAAAAAAAAAATATGATGCATTTATTTTAGTGATAATACTATGAGAAATGATTGAGTGCATTAATTAATTGAAGAAATGATAGGAAGGAAATTAATCTATGAAAAATGAAATAGAGAAATTGATTTAATGCAAAAAAAATATGATGCATTGATTTAAGTGATGATACAACCAAAAAGGGTTTAGCATAATCAAGTAGTTGTATTCGTTTTAATAATGATATATCATAAAACAATAGGGTGCATTTATTTTAGTGACAATACTATGAAAATGATTGGGTGCATTAATTAATAGAAGAAATGATAGGAAGGAAATTAATCATCTATATTGATAATGCTATGAAAAATGAAACTAAAAACTATGTGTTGAGTTACATTCATATTATGGGTTATAAAAAATGATTCGTACATAATCAAATAATTCTATTCATTTTAACTATGATACAACATAAAAGAATAGGGTGCATTGATTTTAGTGATAATACTATGAAAAATTATTCATTGCATTAATTAATTGAAAAAGTGATACATTGCATTAATTTATCCTTATATATGGATATGAAAGATAGCATATAATTTATCTTAACTAATTCTTAATTATTGGTTTGAACTTCTTATAGTTTCTTTGCAATGGAATGTAAGATGGTCTTGGAATCTTTCCATAGTTCTTGTTATGATTGATCCTCTTGGTTATTTAAAAATGGATATGCAAGCATTAATGTATTTCTTAAAAAGGTTGATCTTTTTGTGTTTTCTTATAAATGAATATGAAATTTTAGCCTTTAAATTCTTTATATATTTTTTGGTTTCTTATAAATAAATATGAAATTTTAGCCTTTAAATTCTTTATATATTTTTATAATATTTCCTTAATGTGAAGATGCATAGTTGAGCCACATGAGACTAAAATTGTACATATTCTCTTTTGGTCTTGTCATTATTTATGTGTTTCCCTTTTTTATTCATTTTCTCTAGAATACTGCTTGAAGATTGTTTAAGTAAAAGTAGATTATTCCATTGCAACATGAAGAATTGATGATTAAGTATGGTTGATAAATCTAGTGGATTGATTTTACTCATTTGCACTAGAATACTGCTTGAAGATTGTTTAAGTAAAAGTAGATTATTCCATTGCAACATGAAGAATTGATGATTAAGTATGGTTGATAAATCTAGTGGATTGAGGTTTATTTGGATTAATGGGATATAAATACTTCCTTGTTCCTCAGAACATTCACTAGTTGTGAGACCTAAAATGGTCAAAATCAATTGGATGAATCCTAGACTTGAGTGTTTCTTATGTATATTGGAAGTCCTAATCGTGCAGGATAGGTTGGGCGGGTAGTTTCTTTATGTTATCACTTGAGAAATGTTTGATTGAATAATAGTGATGTTTCTTTTAGTTGATTATGATGAGATTGATTTAGTGGTTTTTAATTTATGTTGTGATGCATGTCACTTGTACTAACGATTGTTCCAAAAAGAAAAATATATATATACATATGTTTACCTATTATACATCACTAAATGTGGTCATAAGGGTGGGTTCGTTACATGATTCAACACTCTGAAAAATCCTAAGGGAACTTTAATTCTACAGATTCAATCACTCAAATCTAGAGTTCCAACAATTTTTTGTGAGATTTCAGTAAAAATTGATGAGAAAATATACCCTTAAAAACTCCAAAAAATCTAACCTTTAGACTACATGATCAAATATATTAATTTTTCTAGTTTGTTGATGTGATGACTCTCAGTTACACCTAAAAAAAAGAGAAGCACAAAAGGTAAAAAAACGTGTTTCCTTAAGGAATTAACATCAACACATGAAACAGCAGCGACTAATCAACAATAACAAGTAACCAGTACCATCTACTCATCATGGAAATCACTAAAGACGCATTCATGCGTCAACAAAGGATAGGGACACAAACATAAATAGCGAAGCAGATTAACACATCATAATCATCTTGAACAATTTACAACAACATTCAATCAGATAATGAATATAAAATGACTACGCGCCCAACCTACCCTGCGAGGTTAGGACCTCTAGGAAACACAAGCAACGCTCAAGCCTAGGTTCCAATTGATTTTAACCATTTAAGGTCTCACGGATGGTGACTTTTCTGAGGAACAATGAGGTTTCTACATCCCAAAAACACAATCAAGTCCAAACTAACTATGCTAAAACAACAACATCAATGATAATCAATTTTGACAATCCATCAATCTTAATCCACAATTAAACATGGTGCACGAGTGATCATTTGCATAACACATCATAGACCATATTAAATCCAAGGCACAAAAGAATTTATTAGTTACATTCGTGGCACAAATCCCAATCACAATATTCAATCCTCTTTCATAAGAAATTTTAATTTTGTGCAAGAAGACTAATATCTAAAACCATACATTACATTATAATCCAGTGCGTGCAAGGAGTCTAATTCCTCAACTAGTCATACATCACATTATTGAACTATGCGCAAACATTCTATTCAATTAATCCATCATTTACACATCAACAATTCAAGACGTATGAGATATCGATTTTATTTCTTAAGGTGCAAGAGAATACAATTAATAAATCAATCATACTTCAATAATAATCAAAGGCGCAATAGTAACCAAATTCTAATCCAATCAAGAAACATCATTATTCAATGGCACAATAGAAAACTAGCTTTTAATCCATGATACATTAACAAATTTAATGGAGCAAGTAATAATGGTTAAATCAATATACATTACAGTGTAATTTATTTCTCGCAAGATGTCTAATTTCTACAACAAGAACCTCTTACATTATAATTTATTGTGTGCAAGAAATCTAAGGTTCACAAAAATCATTCAAAACATTATATGTTTATGCATGCGAGAAATCTATCATCTACAACAACATTCCTTTCATTACTTTTCCATTTGCGCAAAAAGGGGTAGTTGGATCAATATATTTAGGGAGTAAATGTGCGCTTTAAGTTCTAAGGGTTGAGGGTTAAACATTAGATCAAATTGTGAAATCCAACAACCATTTGATATCTTACTTCAAGTAAGAATTTAGAGGTGGTAATGATAAAAAAAAAATTATGCTCCTTAAGGGAGTCTCCTTGATAGAGGTACTCCTCCAAATTTGTTCATCGAGTAAAATGCTTCCAATAAATTTGTTGCATGGTCCTCGAGATCAATTTTACACGATCCATATTATTTTAAATTGATGATGCATTTATGTTTTCCCTATTTGATCAAAAGGTTCATTATAAACATATAGTTTCAAAAGACCTTTGGATCATACTACAAAGCAACCAAATCATTGTAGTAAAGGATGTTATTATCTCAAAATTATCCATAAATGTAGTGAGAGTTTATGATGAGACCGAGAATGGGATAAATAAACTAGGTGCAACCTATAAGAGATGAATAATAAATCTAGAGAGAAGATTACCAATATTGAAAAATAATTGGAAAAGAGACCAAAAGTGTTTAGTATTCCCCCATTAACCATTGTAATGGGTAATGACACTCTAATTGTGAATCTGAAAAAAATATGGATAGGAGAATTTAGATGGCAGAGGGTGTGTCCCTCCAAAAAACACATCAAATCTGACAAGGAAATACTGGGCTTGCGAATTAAAATGATAGAGGGTTGTGTCCCTCTCCAAATCACAGTGAACAGACAAGCATCCAGGCATGAAAATTTTAAATAACCGAGGGTGTGTCCCTCCCAAAAAAATCGCAATGAAACTATAGGGTAAAAAACTTGGTCGAATTCATAAAGAAACACTAAGTTAAATACAAAAATAAACGCATGGATTTTTGGGATGGTGTAACTTCACTGGGAGTGTGGCTAAGATCAAAGAGGGTTTCTTAACCAATTCACAAACGTATAAGATGGAAGGGAGGAAATAAAATCACATAGATTACCATCATAAATTCGTCGAGGGAATCTATGAATCGATGGGAGGAATTAAATGAATAACAGAGGTAAAACACAAGGATCTCTATAATTAGATTTTCCAAGGGTAGATATGAATTTACTGGGAAAAGCTAGATGCATAACAGAGGTAAAACACAGGGATCTCCATAATTAGATTTTCTAAGGGTAAGATCATAGATAAAACACATGGTAAAATGAAAATAAATTGTTGAGCAAGGAAAGAGGGAGCATAGCAATGCCCTTCCATCATTGCAGAGTAAAACAAAATTAAAAGTTTGAGAAAGGAAAGAGGGCATAGAGCCATGCCCTTTCATTAATGCAAAGAAAAATGAAAATAATTAATCAGGGATCCAATTCTTTAAATTTAGAGTAGGGGTTTTGCTAAGGAGAAAATAAAAAGTTTAATCAAGAATTACATTATTTACTCTCAGAGCAAGGGTTGTGAAAGGATGTTAATGAGTGAGAAATTCTAATAATAAAAGAATGGAAATCCATCTAAAATTTATTCCAAACTACACAATATCAAGAAAAAATTTCCCAACTAATTTCAGAAATCCATTACACAATTTTTAACTCAATTACAAATACAATATTAAACCTGAGTAGCGTAACTAGAGAAATGTCTTGTTGATATTCTTCGGCAGTTGACGTTCCTCCTTGCTCCCACTTTATAACCGTCAATACCTCACTGATACCTCCCAACCAATGCTAGGGGTACTTTTCTTTCCCCTTATCCCCCCGAGCTGCAAAGGGGACACACACACCAAACTAAAGAAAAATATTTCTCCCATATCACCTCGCAAGGTCGAGCTACCACTCTCTTTCTCGAGCTAGATATCCCAACTCTCACAAGAAAAATCAATCAAAGAAATTTTGGTAGCATAACTTTACGCATACCAATCATGAATCTCTTTTTCTCCTTACCAATAGCTTTATATGAGTTTTCTTCAAGACACAATCCTTTTACACATTTAATTTAATTCTTAGTTAATAAATTTTAGAATCCCCCCC
>CBVK0100603507.1:0-16748 GCA_900067695.1 Picea abies | reverse complement strand
AAGAGTCGTAGGTGAATAGGAAGAGTCATTCGGACCTCTTGGAAGATGAAACCAAAGGTCACTTTTGATTGTATTAATGCACATCTCACTTCAATGAAATTCAATTCAATGAGTAGAGTTATTCATTGCCCATCCTGTCAGTGTCGTATTAGAGCAAGATATTTTTAATAAATCCATGATCTTGGGTTGTTTCCCTTCCCCCCCATTCTTCCTCTCATCCTTGTTTTTGAACACCTCATTGGAAACAACAATCAACGACTAGGGTTTCTAGAAGCTTAATAGATTTGATATTTGCATCTCGACTCCAATTTTGGAGAATTTCAATGATCAAACATGGAGGAAGTGAAGAAGCAATGGATATGTTGTTTGGTGTGGTAGGAAGTTGTGGGCATGATCCTATGGATTTCATGGAACGTTCCCATATCCTTAGTGACCTCTTGTTTTAGCCAGATGTCATTATCCTAGGGCGCATTTCCCTCTCTATAATATTTTTTAGGTTGTTGGTGTTCTATATTTTCCTCGCGATTCTCCTAGTCACCCACTACATCATCACTTCACTAGAGGAGAAGGCGATGGCGTCAATCTTGGAGATGGTGGGCGGTCTCATGGGAGCGGCTCTCAACTTCATCTATGGACTTCATTATGTTTACAAGAGGTGTTGGGTTCTCTCATTTCCCATTATCTAGTGCATGAATTCCAACATGAAGTTCATTGGAGAGCATTGTTTTGTGCCTCTGCAAGTGATTGTTGTCATTCTAGCATTGGCCGAAAGCAAGATTTGGCCACCTAAGGGGTTTTACATCAAGGTCTTAGACTCATCTCATTCCACTTACATTTCCCTATCGGACAAGGATAACGGTCTTGTTTTGACAAACAAGCTCCAGCTCAGACACTTCTTCTATGTGGACTGGATTAAGTCAAGTTCACTTGTGCCACGTCTGCGTTGCATTCAACCTTTACTGGGTCACAACCCCTATATCGGTAACCTTGAGGATCTGATGGCTAGGGAGGTGCATAATAGTTTTGTTATATAGTCCATGGATTCGAATTCAAATTCAAATGAAAATTTGAGCAGCACAAGTTTGAATTTGGATGTCGTTGAAGGGATTGACCATGTTCCCTGAAGGACTTTGATATCTCCTAGAAGAAGGATTTATGCTGACAAATTGCCTCCAACTATTACGGGTAGGCACAACCATGATGAGAGATTTGATCTTCATTGTGTCCATTATGGAAATAATGGACACGAAGCAAAGACATGTAGGATCCCATGGGAGAAGATAAAAAACAAGTAGGAAGAAAAAGGTAAAGCTCCTAAACCCACTCAATCTGTCATTGCTCATTGCAGTATTTCCATAAATGAATATTTGTTCAAAAATTCATTTGCTTCTTGGAGAGATGCTTGGTTGCTTGATATGGTGTTACTTGCTACATGACTTTTCAGAGAGACTTATTTGAGGAATTGAATTGCAATGTAGATGGTGCAATAAACTTTTGCAGATGGATCTAGTCTCAAACCTACAAGAATTGGCATCATCATGCCAAAATTGCATGGATTCCTAGACTTTATTTTGCATGATGTTCTATGTCTTCCTGAGTTGTAGAGGAAATTGTTGTCTATTGTGCACATTTTACAGCAAGGCCATTCTATTCACATGTTTGATGGAAAAGTTGAAGGAGGTCTTCTGACAGCATGGTCATCATGACAGGATGGGAAGATGAGAAATTGTTGAAGCTAAAAGGGACATCTAGACATGCATAGAATTGTTGAAGACACTCTTGAATATGGTACGTTCAACGTTATTTTTCAAGAATGTGAAGTTGATGTTTTGGGATGATTTTGTTCTATGTGTAGTATACTTGAGAAACAAGAGTCCATCTCATGCTCTTGGGAACAAGACTCCTTATGAAATGTGGTACGACCACATCCCTTCGGTGAGACATCTCAAGGTATTTGGTTTGACCTATTATGCTTTAATTCTTAAGGAGAAAAGAAACAAACTTGGTGCAAGAAGTAAAAAGTGAATCTTCTTGGGGTACTCAAATACCACCAAGGCATATCATCTTTACAATGAGGTAAACAAGAAGTTCATTCTTTTCGGAGATGCGATTTTTCTTGAATCCACAAAGAATGACAAAACTATTGAGCAACGACTTGATCATCTAGATAGATTCACCCATGTAAATACATATCATGATTTTGATGCTGAGATTCCACATGGTGATGATGAGATGATGTCTATCTTGTATCAATCTCTAGAATATCCTTTTGAAGTGCCATCTCCCCCTCATGTGGAAGATCCAACCACCTCATTATAACAACATGTTCGATTGAAATATGTTATTGGGAGGATTGAAAGGTGAAACCTTGATGGAAATGCAAGACCGTCTCAATTAGTGGACCATCACATAAATGTCCAAAGTGACTCATAAAGACACTTAAAATGTTCACCTTGATGAGGTTGGAAAGACAAGAACCAAAAGCTCAAAAAGACAAGATGATGGAGGCGATGTAGATAATTCATATTCAAGTGATGTAAATGGTATGGATATTTCATATGATTGTGAATTGAATTACTAACATTGAGCCAACTTCCTTTGAAGAAGTTGCTTCTCATGATGAGTGGAAAGAATCCATGTAGGAGTATGATGCTCTCATCAAGAATGGAACATAGAAGTTGGTGGATCCTCCATTTGGAACCAAATCAATTGGATGTAAGTGGGTCTACAAGAACAGGTACAAATCAGATGGCTCACTTGACAAACATAAGGCAAGGCTTGTGGCAAAAGGATTTGCATAGAAAGAAGGCATACCATTTGTGCATTGTTGGATTTGGCATCACATAATAGGTGGACAATTAATTGCATGGGTGTGAATATAACCTTCTTGAATGGAGACTTGAAAGAGAATGTCTACATGTCTCAACCAGAAGGATTTGATGTAAAGGGTCGAGAACATAACATATGAAAGCTCATTAAGTCTTTGTATGTCCTAAAGCAAGCACCTCATGCATGGTATGAAAAGCTAATTGAGCATCTTTTGAAGATCAATTTCAAGGATTTTAATCTTGATGATGCAACTTTGTTTGTCAAGAAAGTTGGAAAAACTATTGTACATCTTGTGGTGTATGTAGATGATCTTTTGATAGTAGGGAACAATGAAGCATATACTGCATCCACAAGGAAAGAAATGGAGAATGGTTTTGAGATGACATGCATGGGACATCTTCACTACTACCTGGGTATTGAAGTAACTCGGAATCCAAAGCATGTATTCATCTCTTAAAATAAGTATATTGGAGAATTGTTGAACAAATTTGGTATGACTGATTGTAATCCTCTCTCCACTACAATGGGGTAAAATTTGAAGCTAACATCAAAATAAGGGAATGAATTTGAGGATGAAACTAAACTTGTGGGGAGCCTTATCTACCTTATTGCTACCAAACATTATATTTCATTTGCAGTTGGGATTCTTTCTAGGTTCATGCAAAAATTTTGTGAAGGACATTGCCATGCTTCAAAGAGAGTTCTAAGGTACTTGAAAGGAACTCAAGACTTTGGGTCAAATACTATAAGGTGGAGGACTTCTAACTGGTTGGACATATAGGTGCATGCTTTGATGGGGATAAGGAGAATGGAGAGTCTACTTCAAGATACCTCGTGAGTCTTGCATCGGTAGATATCTCTTAGAGATCATGCAAACAATCTGTTCCAACATATTCCTTACAGAGGCAGAGTATGTGGCTACTGCATAGGTGACAAAGGAGATTGTGTGGCTTAAGAAAATACTAGAGGATATGTAGGAGAAACAAGTTAATGATACTCCACTCTTGATTGGAAACACTTCTGCAATTATGTTGTCCAACAATCCTATATTCTATGATCAAACAAAGCACTCTAACACAAAGTACCATTTGATTCAACATCATGTAGAGCCTAAGACCATTTAGCTAATACATTGTTCCACAAGTGAGAAAATGGTAGACATCTTCACCAAAGCGCTTGGAAGAGAAAAGTTTGAAAAGTTAAGAAAGATGATTGGACTTACAAACACCCCTTTGGATTAAGGGGGGAATGTTAGATAACTAATCCTTGGGATTATGGTACATTGTAAATATTATTCTAGGAGAAATGTGAAGAGTCATAGGTGAATAGAAAGAGTCATTCAAACCTCTTGGATGATGAAACCAAAGGTCGCTTTTGATTGTATTAATGTATGGCTCACTTTAATGAAATGTGATTCAATGAGTGGATTTATTCATTGCCCAACATGTCAGTATATACTCAAACAATGCAAGCATTTGGTGAAGAATGTTTAAGTATTTTTGTATTTGGCCTCATGAGGCAGTTTCTAATACTCCTCGGTATCTATTGTTGTAAATTTTTTTAACACAATTAGTTTATTTTTTTTCCTTGCACATATATATTAAGTCTATCCTGAGCAATCAAGAACATGAGTGTTATTATCCCCTCTCAGGTCCAATTCCCACAAATGACATGTCGATATCCTAATGAATATATTGTTGTATCGACCTTAAACTTTGAAGAAATTGGTTTACCCCGGATACCATCCACAAAATGAGGGGAAGTGCCCGATGGATTTCCTCAAGATTACTATTTCATGGAGAAAAAATGCATATATAGATATGTATATACATATACACAACACACACACATCTACGTGTATACATCTATATGCATCTATATCTATCTATACACACACACATATATATATAGATATACACACATGCATATGTGTGTGTGTACACACACACACACACACACATATGCATATATGTATTTATTTATCTATAAATTCACATGTATAGGTATGTATATGTATACATATACATGTGTATGCATGTATATATGTATAGATAAACACACACACACATAGAAGTTCCCTACAAACTTTCACACACACGTGTGTGTGTGTGTGTGTGTGTGTGTGTGTGTGCATGTGTGTACATAGTTAAATCTTTTAGGTCACTTCCCCATATTGTTTTATGGGGTCTATGGTTGGCTATAAATGCTCATTTATTTAAAGATAGGCAAGTTCCAATGTTTCAAGTGTTCTCAAAGGTCTATGTCATCTTTTAGTAGGTCAAGAAAAAGACAAGGATAGGGTGCCTAGATAGATTGGTGAACTTTTCACTGATGAGACCTATGCATGCAACTTCTTTGATGAAGATAGGCAAGGTTCATCTAATAATTCTAGAGCATGATGCATTCTTTACTTCTCTGGAAGTCGTCACATTAAGTTTAAAGCTATGTTGGGACTAAGGTCAAATAATTTAGCTAAGTTGTTGGCCCTCAAGTGCTTTCTTAAGCTAGCCTTAGAAAAATGTATATATCAAGTTCAAGTCTTCAAGGATTCATTGGTGGTAATTAATTGGTTGTTGAACAAATGCTTGATTCAAAATGTAGTCTTGAAACCTTTGGTAGACTAATTAAGGGTGGTTGCTACTAACTTTGAAAAGATCTCTCCTTTGCATGTCTGTGGGGAACTAAACACTAAAGCAAATGGTTTATCCAAGGAATCCTTATAAGTTTAAGTTGTAAACATTCTATTAGAGGAATCTATGGACGGAAATGTGACTCTTCGAATTCCATCTTAATCTTTTTTTGATGAGGATAGCCTGAACTTTCATTTCCTTTTTGCCTTTCAATGCTTCTCCTATGGGGAGATTAGAGGTATTTGTATGTGAAATTTTGGAACTTTATGTTATTGGGGATAGTTTTGTATAAGGTACTGATGAATTTTAAATTCAGTTACCATCCTAGAATGCCACGCGCCATCACAAAAACAATATGGTATTGTTGAATCAATATCTAATGGCGAGACCTCTATGATAGCCTAATTTTTTTTTAATGGAGCATGCACTAGCATAGAATATTTGAACCTATAAACTGCATTACAAGGGGATGACCTCTTGCCTAAGAAAATTGTTGCATTTATTTTAATCCATAGTCCCCACATGACATGTAGTGGAAGTGGTATAAATGCCTCATTGGTACCTTTGGCCTCATACTAATTGTTCCAATCTATCTCCATAGATCGACCTTCCCATTGGGGGCAACTACCCATGGTCCTTGTTGTGATCCATACCTCTTGTGTAAAATGACATGTTACCAAATAGATTCAGTTTGTTCCCTCCACAAAAATCACATATTTGGTCCTTTCTTTCCCTCTTGTGAGGAGATTGTCTTAGAGCAATATTATGCTATGGAGAGCCATCCATGAGAAAATTTCCATCTTGGCAGGTGCATGTAGTTTCCATATGCCCTTCCACCACCAAGGGTTGTCCCCTCCATTGGTCTGCATTGTTATGGATTTGTATCCTAGATTCACTTTGTATGATCCCCCTGATGTATTATTCACTTATACCAATTTATCCTCTTTGTAAGATAGAGAGATTGCAATTGTGGTAATTCCTTGCCTATATTGTGCCCATATATTTGCATCAATTCCATTTAGTCCTACTGCTTATACTATTTTCAGGCCCGAGAACCATCGACCTCTTAAATGGTGATCAAAGGCATTTGGTAAGAGATGGATGTTGTTTTGTTTCAATTGATCAATCAAGTCTATTGGGAGGTGATTTCATTATGAGATGCTTATAGTTGCATCAGTCCCAATATCTATGTTGCGCCCATAATCCAATCCTAAGCTAAGTGTTGGTCGATGATGCCAATACTATAATGGCCTCCCATAAGAAAGAACCCAATAAAGTAGGATGTGCCTTCTTTCACTCGGCTTTTGGTTTTCCCCCCTCCCTTTGCTTATAGTTGCATCAGTCCCAATATCTATGTTGCGCCCATAATCCAATCCTAAGCTAAGTGTTGGTCGATGATGCCAATACTATAATGGCCTCCCATAAGAAAGAACCCAATAAAGTAGGATGTGCCTTCTTTCACTCGGCTTTTGGTTTTCCCCCCTCCCTTTGGTCGACTTGAGGCTCCTTCGTCATCCCTCCTCCATCGTCCCTCACCCCTCATTTCATTTGTCAAAATAATATTCTTACCTTTATCTGTTTTATCTTAGCTCATCCCTGGATCCCTAACCCACTTATCTCAGTCAAGTTCACTAAGTTTAGAGAACCAATTTATGACTATGAAAGTAGGTGCCTTGGAAGCAGAAATGAGGAACTTGGAGAACATGCTAGTCCTTCCCTTCAGTAGATGCACTATCCCTTTTACAACTATAATAGATAGTGAAGTAACAATAGCAGTAGATGTTCGATAAGAACTGAAATTGGTGCTACTGGTAGGGTAGATATGTTCCTTGATCACGAAGGTCATAATAAAAAGACTCAATTGGTGCTTATTCAATCCTTGATCACGAAGGTCATAATAAAAAGACTCAATTGGTGCTTATTCAACGTGATCTGCGACTAGCTCTATTATATTGTATGCTACTAGGTATGTTGCTAGCAATGGTCGTATCACCATGTACATCTGTCTATTTTGTCGTACCTCGGCATCTGTTCACTCATAATTCTTTGTTTCCCATATCAATGTCCTAATTTCATACCGCTATTATGCTTATGCTACTCGAGCCTTTTCCATCCAACCAAAGTCAAGTGCGCCCAACCTATTTATTCTTTCTTATCATGAAGTATAGCTTTTCCATCCCATACCTTAGGGGTAGCCTCCAAAATATTGTTTGGTAGTAGATCTGGTCTATTCAATGAGGTGAATGGGATAAAGGTATTTTCAAAGAAGACACTGCTTCCATAAACCTCCTTTGTGATTAGGTGTTGGGCTCCTTTTTATGGTAAAGCCTGGGGGAAGAGAAGTAGGCCTTTTAGGCCCCACCCACCTACACTCTTTGGGAAGGAAACAAGGTCTTATATGATGAGTGGGGTGTTTTTATCATTTGTGTTAACAAACCATAGATAGTGTAGGCATAGATTTTTTATCTTGTTGACCATAATTTTTGACATATATGTTACGGTTAGCCAATATACCAGGATGGTCTCTAGGGTGCTTTTGATGAGTACCAATTTGTTAGCCTTTGATATCCATTTGTTACACCATAGACCTATTCTCCTCTTTAGTATATCATATATCCATTATCATTCCTATAAATGGTAATCATTTGCCTTCATCATGAATCTCGTATATTTGAAATGTAATACCCTAGGATAATCCCCAGTATAATTGTACATATGTTTTATAGGATGGTGAGCCATGATATTATAGCACAAAGTGCCTATGTGATTATTAGGTTGGAGAGCCTCTATTGCTAAAAGGCTAGTGTGCCTATTATTGTAATATGTAAAAACTCATACTATTTAAGAAAACATGACTACATGCAGACCATCCTGACAACAAGAGTAAGGGGGATAAACTCTGCTAGAATGGGAAATGGGGGCTAAGAGTCTAGAAAAGGGGCTAAGCCAAGGGGGCTTAAGCCAAAAAGGAATATTTTATCAATATTCCTAAGGTTAAATTCTAAAGTAGGGGAGAATGCATTTTTATCCTAAGTCCCTATAAGAAAATGTATTACCATGTGAGGGAACTACGTGTGGCCCATGTAGTGTCCAACATGACAAGTGTCAAGTTGGGAGCATGAACATAAGTTTTTGGGACTTTAGTTCATTCATCCACGATTCGATCATTATTCACAACCTCACCTCATTATTGTCATCTGGACTTTCATGCTGTGATTATTGTAATTGTACCTATACCAGGGAGAGTGTAGGATTATGTTGAAGAGCACCAAAAGAGAATTGTTAAGTTGAAGTGGTGGGTTTTTAGGCCCATGTGCATTCTCTCCAAGTGAGAGAATTGTAGGGAATTGGATTCCTAAAGATGCCAAGTGGTCATCACAGAACTTTTATTATTCCTGTCAGGCTTGTCGTTGAAGCCTGGAGGAAGTGGGCAACCATAGGGGGCACACTTTGTGGGTGGGACAAGCATGTGGGGAAAGTAGAGTCTGTGAAACTTGGCACCTGTACATATTGAGAACTCCGATTATTCATGTTCAGCTTGTTGCTGAAGCTTGGAGGAAGTGAGCAGCTATAAGGGGCACACTTCCTCGGTGGGACAAGCATGTGGGGAAAGTAGAGTCTATGGAACTTGGCACCTGTATTGAGATATTGTTGTTGTTGAGAGACCTCCAGGGATAGATTTTCCTTGCCCTAGTGGAGTTCAATCCCATCTTAGAGGTGACTTGTTCTCAGTTTGTGGCGAACAATGTCTAAGGTTGGAAGGAAAGTCAAAGGTTTGCATGAAGTTGGTGTTTATTTCATGAGATAAGTGTCTATCATGTGCTTATTTCAATTATTGTGTGTAGTTATGAGTTTTCCATCACGTAATCTATGTTGTTAATTCTATGAGTGAATTGTTGTTGTTGTGTGTTGTTTTTATTCCGCATAACTCTGCAAAAATCATGTGTTGAGTATCAGTGTGCAAAATACTATGAATTCTGGTCATAATTAATTGTTATTCATAATATCATTTAAGTAATATTCACTATAAAAATTGTATAAATGATGTAAACTAGTAATTTTGCTATGGGTTCCATAATTATCATTATCTTGAGCGTATTAGCGATGAGACTGGTTCAATAATGGAGTTTGTTGTTGTAATACCCTGATTTTTTTTATCGATGGCTCTATTTATATCTTCGATTGTCTATGTAGAATTAAAAATTATACATATGATAAGTGGGGTAATTACCCATCTTGTTACAAGCAAAGATATGATAAGTGGGGTAATTACCCATCTTGTTACAAGCAAAGTTAAGTGATTAAAAACTCGGTATTTTGGGTTGGAAAGGCCTTGAACAACTACAGACAGTGTGTTGAGTGCAATTTCTCATCCTTACATCGTGTTGAGAAAATATTAACAGTTTGGGGTAGCTTTTACAACCTTCGAGTGGTCCTAAGAGTCTTAGGAAAGCCTCGAAGAAAAACTCAGAGCATTAAAGACTATGAAAAAACCTTCTCCCCCATAAAATATATCAGTGATGACGTGTATTTTGTGTTAGTCCACGTGTGGGGTCCATGAGGAGAGTGGCCCACGGTGCCACATGGCATGGTGTTAAGGTGGGTCCATGAGGAGAGTGGCCCACGGTGCCACATGGCATGGTGTTAAGGTCTTTGGGGAAAACGAAGGGTGAGGTGGTTTGAGTGCCATGTGTGAGGACAAGAGACAAAGTTGGGTAGGTCCACATGTATAACATGTAAAAAATGGACTTAGGAGCACGACAGGTTCACAGAGATGGGAAGGTGAGATGAAGGAGTCTGCCAACCCATGAACTCGAAAGGATTCCAAAATAATCTAAGTGACGAGACTTTCAGATGGAATTATGAAGAGGAATTACATAATTGTACGTCCATGTAGATGGAAAAGTGGCTAGTTGTTGAGACTTTTTGGATGGGCTAATGAAGGGAAGAATTATGCATTTGTGAGTATGCAAGTCTGCGAGCCCACGTTGATGGAAAAATAACTAAGTGTTGGGACTTTTATATGGACTGTTGAAGAAGAGGTACAAGATTGTACGTCCATGATTCTGCAAATGAAAAAGAAGTTAAGTGTTGGGGGGTGGGTTTGTGAATGGTACGATTATAGACAATGAGCCCGCAAGACTGCCACCCACGAGTCTATGAATTCAGTAAGGTTGTTAGAATAAGCAAACATTTTGGTACCACATCCCTTAGAAGGTACTTAGGGGGTTGGGTATGTTACAAAGTGGTATCTGATCTGGCTACAACACTAGGCCTGGATGGGCAAGAGATTAGTCATAGGACCGGTATATCAAGATTTATATGAACCTGTTGAAAGTGTTTCTACATTTAAAGGATTGTTTATTATCTGCATTAACTTCCCGAGGAGAAGAACTACAGATTGAAATTATACCTTGGAAACCTGGCTAAATTACAGCAAGGGGAAATTACATTAATCCTCTATTAAATTGATGACTACTCTTACAGGAGTAGAAAGATGTTGATAGGAATTATTGGTAAAATCTGGATGTAAATGGTATAGGTGCCGAAATTATGTTATGAAACTTCCTGAGTCTAGACAAGGGGCATGAGTTGGGTTGTTTTAGTAAGTATAATAATGTCTATCTATGAAGGCATGCAAAGTATCTTGTAATTAAGATGGTTGATTATATAAGGGTTAAGACCCTTACGGAAAATTCATTGTGCTTAAAGGAGTTTGGTGTGGATTGATAGAATCTGTGGCAGTGATACTTACTGCTTTAATAAAAGATTAAAAGTTGTATATATGTATAATTCCTCGTGATCAGAGCATTGATGGAGAATGTGTAAGGTCATTTTATTTGACCTATAGTGAATGAAAATTGTTGTTGGAGAATAACCCAGTTGAGCAATTGAAAAGGAGTCCTTTGGACTATTGCTAGACCTCTTGGGAGAGGTAAAGAGATCTGAACACGTGAGCAAGTTTATGATGCTCGCGACTATAGTAAGAGAAAACATATATCTATTAATCTAAGGACATGTTTGTGCGTGTGAATACAAATGGCGGACAAATGGAATACATATGCATTGTAATCACGGGTAAAGTGTTTGGGGGCATGATGATATGCCAAAATGCATATGGAAAAGGTTGAGCATGTGTATAACATGCATATATGCTTATTGAAGTTTGTTATTATATGTAAAATATGGTGATGTCATGGATGATCTGAGTATAACAACATGAGTAAAATGTTGATGACATTGATTACACATTACCTTATGAGAATAAGGTAGAATGGTTAATGAAATTGTGTATTTTGTATGTAGTAAAGGAAGTGTTGGGACATTTCTAGATGACCAATGGATCAGAATGACATCCACAGGCGGATGGTAGCCATAGGAATATAGATTGGTGTGCTCAAGTTGTAGTGAGAGGGAATCTGGAAAAATGAATTCCTTGATAAAAAGGTTTGTTGACCAAGAATGGTTTGAGGCATGAAGAGAAACTTGATTAGTTGTCTTGTTGCCTGGAGCACTGTTGAAATTGCCCATATTGTATTTCTGGGTAGTTGCATACTTGTATAGCAGTTTAGGCAAGAGTGTTGTCTTGATGGTTGTTGTCATATGAAAAGGGAAACATAGTTATGAACATGTATGCGAGACTTTCCATGTGAATATCATGTGCATGACTATAACTTCTCTTTAAAGAAGATTGATATTAATATCAAATAAACACGAAAGAACAATATAAAATTGTGCATGCAATGCACCCACATAATACATACATAGATATACTTACATGCTTAAAAGCATGATAGGAATGTTTAGATAAGTGAAACGTGAGGTAAGATTTGTACTTGCCATATTTAAATAATTTCATGGATGCATGACTGAACCTATGTTGCAAGGGTCTAATTTGTCTTGATCAAATAATAGCTTGAGGAGGATCTGTTCCATTCCTCGAAAAAGTTTGTATAAATTGATGAGAGAGCAAAGGAGCTGGGAGGTTTTGTTGTCATGATAAAAGGCAACATGGTTATGCCTCTGAGGATAGCACGAGAATGACTGTGAATAATCATGAGTTAAAATAATTGGTAAAGAAAATATATAAGTGTGCCTAAGGTAGAAACACAAAATGATACTACATGAGGTTAAATGTATGAAAGAACAATTTGAAAGCAAGCCAATAACCTAAAGATACAGGTTTGAACATGTGAACCTGAAATGCATAATGAAAATGTAAGATTATATTCCTTGTCGAATATTGGATAGAACTCTAAAATAAGGAAGTTGAAGCTAACTCAAGAATTGAGGTCATGTTAGGTCGTTTGGATATGCAAGAAGCATGTTGAAGAGGTCCCTGTGGAGGAACTGTGTAAAGAACTTAACCAGGAGAACAAAGCTATAACCTTAATGATAATTGGGAATTGAACAATGGGTTGCAAAACCTATTTATATAAGAATCCAAGATTACATTTTAAAATATCATGCATGAGTACCAAGACCTACAGACGAATGAGGACCAATCTGATCTCTAGTTGATAAATGTGCGGAATGCACTAGTTCATGATTCATTATGAACAAGAAACTTTTTGATGTAGCATGTTGAACTATCCAAGAAGGTTAAGGTGAACGTGACTAAGACTGCTCAAGAGATAGAACAAGCAGATCCCAAGAGGGATAAATTGTAAAAGCAAAGAAAGAGAAAGTGATTAAAAATCCTCTCACTATGAAACTCTGAATAATAAGACAAAGTTGTATGCTTTAAAAGGACAACTGTGAAAATAAGTACATATCGTAACTAAAATATACAATACTAAATGTGTTTAAATGAATGAGGTTGGTTAAGCTATAGTGTGTGAAGGTAATGAGGCCTTGAATATTTTTTTTTTCTAGTAGAAAAAAAGCTTTTATATTCCAAGAGAAATCCAAAAATATACATGTTACAATGTTTTGCTTCAGCCTTTTCAGGCGTTTTCGATCAAAAAGATCATGTCTCCATTCTATTCGTTGTTACCTATAACAGTTTTTACAAAAATTTACAGTCCACTTCTTACAAAACTTTACATTCCACCTCTGTCTCTTATTTGTCATTCAAAACAGAAAACAAAAAACATCGTCAATTACTGTCTCTTTCATCTAAAGATAGAACTCCATAGCTTCAGTTTCCATCCCATCAAAGTACTCATAGTACCCAAATGCTCCTCTCTATTACTGAACCGCTTCCTTGGATAGCTCATCCGCCTTGACATTGAGTTCTCTTAAAACATGATGAAAAGAAAGACATTCAAAGGACAGAAAAGCCAATTTGATATCTCTCAAAAAATTTGATAGATTTACATTTTGTATTACTAATTTTCCTTGGGCCCATTCGATTGACAATTTGGAATCCCCCAAAACCTGTAGCTTTTTAATGTCTTTCTGCTTTGTTGTCTCCAAGAGGGTCCACATTGTAATTAACTCGGCTCTGGTATTGGACCCATGGCCAAGGGAATATTTGTAAATGTAGTGGTTCTAGTTTATGAACATAACTACCCCAACTCTGCATGAAGGAGGATGCCCCTATATGGCCCCATCAAAATATCCTCAGGGGATTTCATAATCTAATGTGGGAAGAATAGGAGTACGTTGCTTAGATTCTTTGGGATCATCTTTAAAATCAGGAGCCTGGTTGAGTGTAATTGTTGCAATAACCTCTGGAGCAATCCATTTGCCTTTAAAAATAGCTTAGTTGCGGGCCCACCAGATATTTGAAATCATGATACTTGGTAAAACTAAATAGAGCTTCACGGCCCTATCCTAGACCCATAAATGATAGCATTATTCCAAGCTTTCCTTGTTCTATTTAGACCTGGCATTTAACTTTTCCTTGACCAACTTTGCAACCTGGCCTGCATAAGGACAAAATAGAAAAAGGTGAGAAATTGATCCCTCATCAACAATGCAAAGGGTGCAACGATTTGGGTCACACCAACCCCTTTTCACTCGATTATCCCAAATCGATAGTTTATTATTCAGAGCAAGTCAGAGAGAAATTTTGCATCTTAAAGGAGATTTTCTTTTCCACAACGTTCTCCACCACCATTTAGGCTGTACTAGAAGTCTTTCTTCCTGCCATGCTTTATACCCAAGTTTCATTGTAAAGGGCCCTTCCTTTTGGTTAAAGGACCAGCATAGAGTGTTTGAGGACTCATCGTCTAGAAGGATGAAGTTTTCACAAAGCCGTGAGATAAAGGAGTCCCATTCTTCATGGAGTTCTTGCAATAAACCTAAAGATATTGAATCTCGCCACCCCAAGCTTCCTCAAAGTTGAGGGTCCCCTATACGAATATCATGTAAATGTAAGAGGTTGAGGCTTTTAAGCAACTGAACCAGAGGTTCCGATAGCCTGAAATTGTCCCCTGCTCCTAGCCAAGGGTCCTCTCCTAATATTACGTTTCTCCCATTTCCATTTTTCCAGACGGTCCATTTGCCCACTAGTGGAAAGGCTTCCACTAAATCTTTCCACAGGAAAACGAAACCATTCCGCTATGGATAAATTAGCGAAATATTTTAAGTGTAGAACTCTAGACTAAAGGGAGTTCCCTTGCGAGAGGCACCAAAGATTTTTTCATGCAAGAGCACGAGCAAAGAGATGAATATCTTTCAGTCCCCATCTCCCATGGTTTTTTGGAGCAAAGATGGAGGACCAACTAGCCAAATGGAAACCCCCATGGGATTTATGGCCTGCCCACAAGTATCTACAACTTAGCCTCCTTATTTTATCCATAATTCTTTTGGGAATTGCCACTATGGAGTTCCAATAAATAGGGATACTTTCAAGGACTGATTTAAGCAGTACAAGACGCCCACCTCTAGATAAAGTTATGTTAACCCAAGAAGAAATCCTTGCTTCCACTTTACGAATGAGCCTTCCCCAATCCTCCTTTCTGTACCGATCATATTTTAGAAAGAATTCCAAATATTTAATTCCTTATTCAAGGCCTTTCTTTTGAGCCATTATTATATTAAAAAAGGAGTTTGTTTCTGGTTAAGAGCAATTGTTAAGAACAATGCAAGGTTTTTCTAGATTAATCTGCATCCTCGTAGCTTTACAGTACGGATCAAGGATTCGTTTGAGACTTGAAACATATGATAAGGAGCCATACACACTACATAGTACATCATCTACAAATAGGAGATGAGAAATCCTCTATGATTCGAAAACCCTTATACCTCTCAAAAGATCGTTTGAGCATGCTTCTTTTTATCATTTTGCTTAGAGTTTTATCAATGAGGAGAAATGAGAAAGGGGAAAGAGGGAAACCTTGGCACAACCCCCTTGAAGCTCTGAAAAATCTAGAGGGGGAGTCGTTAATCAAAACTGTGAAGGACTAGTTTGTAGGCATCCCATTATCCAATTCATTGTCCTTAAGCTCAAGCCTAATTATATAAGAACCAACCTTAGAAAGGTCAAGTTAACCTTATCATATGCTTCTAATAAGTCCAGTTTTAAAATGACTGCTTTAAGATTGTTCTTTTTCACCGAGTGGAAGACATATTGCACAATCGCCACTGCGTCATGTATTTATCGGTTCTGAAGAAAACATATTTGTTCTTCTACAATAATTTCACTCAGCAAGGGTCTTATTCTTCGAGCTATAATTTTAGCGATCAGTTTATAAACAACGTTGTAATAAGAAATAGGTCTAAAGTCCTCGAACATTTTAGTAATCTATTTCTTTGGTATGAGACAAAGAAAATTTGAATTTAACGGGCCATAAATCCTACCTTCTCTTTGATATTTTCTAACCAAAAGGAGCAGATCGTCTTTCAACAGGTTATAAAAGGATTTAAAGAACTCCACCATAAACTCGTCCAGGCTCGAACTTTTACCATTCTGCATCAAGGAGAGGGCATGTCTCAGCTCTGGTTTTGTTACCTCTTCCTCTAAGGACCTGTTCACTTCTTCAACGAAGAAAGGTTGGAACTTGGTAACTACCTCCCCATAAACTCGTCCAGGCTCGAACTTTTACCATTCTGCATCAAGGAGAGGGCATGTCTCAGCTCTGGTTTTGTTACCTCTTCCTCTAAGGACCTGTTCACTTCTTCAACGAAGAAAGGTTGGAACTTGGTAACTACCTCCAGAATCTCTTGAATAGGGCATCCCCTAGGTGGCTTGAATAAGATTTTCAAAGAAGCATGCACATGATTTTGTTTTTTCTCGAAAAGAACTAACCAAAACACCTTCTTCATTTTTTATTTTTCAAATGAACATATCTACCAACTTAACGAGAACTCTACAGAGTTCTCGTTTTTTGGGAGGTCAAG
>CBVK0100603506.1:0-16750 GCA_900067695.1 Picea abies | reverse complement strand
TGTAAGCAATGTTTTGTCCTCATTAATATAATTTGCTTGGCCTGTTTCTTTCTAATTCATGTTCGATCTCACATGAATTTGTCTCTTTAGTAGATAGACCTATTTTGGACTAATCTTGATAGAGTAGGAAGTATTCATACTTTGTTTGTCTACAGGGATTATCGAGGAGTGAAAGATTAAATCTCAACTCGGAGCGTGCAAGGACAAACACCGGTAAAATGTACTTCTTTTCTCCTTCCTTCTCACACACTAGTCCACCTAGATCTAAAAGGAAGTTAGTGACCATGATAAGCACTTTCTGTCTTAGAGTTAAGAGTCTATCTCTTTGAGGAGATCTACTTGTCCATAGGGAGATTTTCCTTCAACAATTATCCTAAAAGAAAAAGAAAATAGGAAGATCTCAGATATGTTCTCTGTCATTAATTTAGACAATTCAATTTTTCTTAACTAGCTACAGAATCTTGTGATTTTGTAGCTAGTTATAATAGTAAATGAAATCTCATTTTATTGAATAAACAAAATAGGCTAATCTAATAATAAAAATAGTTTATTCAACAAACCAAATAATCTAACTTAAGAATGAAACAATCATGCTATTAAATTAAAAAAATCATACCTCTAATCATGAAATCAAACCGTATCATGAAACTTTGGAGTTAACGATGGCTGTAGTGGCCTCTATGTTTTTAAAAATCACATGACCTGTGGTTTTCAAACTCTTATCCTTCCCTTGGATGATAGATTCAAGCATGTTGTTTTTGTTTGCTAAAACATCAACCTGGTCTTTTAAAAACTTAACTTGAGACTATAGAAACGGGACATCAGTATAGTATCTGTTGATCCATGATAGACAGACATTGCACTGTGACTGTGTGGCATTTGCATAAGAACGAACAAGATTATGGATCGGAGGACCCTCCATATGGATAGTAGATTTATTGCAGAGCTGGACACCAGGAAACTCTAGATTGTCTTGCAAGCAAGGAGGAAAATTATCGACAAAGTTATAGGGTCGGTTAGGGTGTGGCCCAAATGATACAGGGTATTCCTCTGCAAGGAATTTGTCAATTTTAGAGTCTGAGATTTCATTAACCTCAATCATGCTAATCACATATGCACGAGAGCTTGTCTTATTTCGAAGACTTTGAGAAATTAGCCTGCCAGCTCTTTTGTTTTTGAAATTGACATCAACATTACTTTTAAACTTCTTTCCTGTAGGTTTCCTTGCAATTTTTACATAGTCCTTTGAATGTGTAACCAGTTGACTAGCCTATTAAATGACCTTTGGATAGATCAAGGGTTCATTGTTAGGGGAAGAGGCACAAGTCTGGGGAGGTGGACGAGATGTCCTCAGGTGGACAAGGGTTTCCTCAACGACGAGTTTGTCTACTTCTCCCAATTCAGGGTTACCAAAACCACTTCGTGTAATAAACAAATCCCAACAATCATTTTGAGACTCTAATTGATGTATGAGGATGATTTTAATCAGGCCATGATGAAAAATACTTGAGTCTGACCTCTGTTTCTTAAATCTTTTCCCCATTTTATATAGACTTCTGAGTAGGTAATATGGCATATTCAAAGGGAAACCCATAAAACTCATAAGCAGGCGTAAATGATATAGAAATACAAGTCTGAACCATCCCTCACATGTAACAAATTTTTTCACCATAGCGAGTACATCATGCCACCA
Organism: Picea abies; assembly: GCA_900067695.1. Taxonomy (NCBI): domain Eukaryota; kingdom Viridiplantae; phylum Streptophyta; class Pinopsida; order Pinales; family Pinaceae; genus Picea; species Picea abies. Next base: position 15,057 of record CBVK0100603506.1, on the reverse strand, counting down.
AGCTTTTAGGAATGAAATTGGCATACCTCTATCACAACTCATTATTTTTTGCGATGTAAACAACACGGTCCAAGGGACTTCCTCCACTCTCACATTTTTAAACCATTTCTGACCAACCGCTGGAAATCCTGTGGCTTGACTCAGGAACTCCTCGATTACCTCCAATTGCACATCAATAACTTTTTCCCTACAACCATCAAAGGATAAGGCAAACTCTTTTGCAAGCTGAAGATTAAAGCCCTGAAACTTCTTGATGAAAACATGCCAGCCATTTCTTTCCAAATCCTCCCTAGCATCATCATATGAAAGCAAGTTTTGGATATCGTTTGGTTCAATCCTTACAACAGGGGCCATACTAGATGGGAGGGTAATCAAAGAACAACATACAGGCAGGGTTTGCAAAAATGAAACAGAGCCATAACCCTGAGCCTAATAATACACGTTGTAATGACTCATACAATGGGAAGGGTGTTTAATTAAAACACATGCGAAGAAGTTTGTGAAACCCGAGACCATCCTATGAAGTAATGGAAATCTATACATCGTATGCCACCTTGGTATTGAGTACGATTTAGGACCAAAGTACTCAAAACAAACATAAGTGCACACATCATGGTTTGATTACAAAGTTGGGTAAGTTTAAAAAATTGAATAATCAAAAGTTTTGTGAAAGAAATGTGATCAAAGATCAAACCAAAACCAATACAAAAAAAATCAAATTGTGGGGGTCTTTTGTTTGTTAAAACTATCAATCTCTTAGGCATGCTTAGAGTTGAAAGGGTCAAAAACAAAATAGGGTAATATCTTCATGGAAAGGAATCAAACTCCATAACAAATCAAATAAACAATTTTCCTTCAATGAAACTTTAAAACAAAATGGTAATTACAGTCGCAAGTTTTCATGCTTTTAGTCATGAAAATGAAGCATGAATAGACAATAAATAAAAAGCGACGATTTACAATTGTCGTTTAGGAAACTGCTCATGAAGAGTAATAAAATTTCATAGACCTTGTGTAGGCAGCTTATGTAGGTCATTTTATAAAAATAACAATTATATTATTGTTGTCCACAGAACCTCTCCTTCCTCAGATGTGCAAGAATCAGATCCCCAACTTCAAATTGAAGTTCTCACCTCTGTTGATCTCCTCTATGCTTATACTCTTGGATTGAACTCTACAATCACTCCTTAACTAGGTTGTGAAACTCTTTCATTGATTCTACAAAGTCCTCTGCACTAGCACTCCTGAATTCAGCTTGTTCTGAATTTTTCAATTCAGAAACTCCCCTTGGTTGCATTCCATACACAATTTGGAATGGAATCTGATCTGTGCTTCTATTGATCGAATTATTATAAGAAAATTATGCTTGTGGAAAAATGTGATCCCACTGACTGTGGTGTTCAGTCACTAGGCTTCTCAGTAAATCTCCCAAGATCCTATTCACAACTTCTGTCTGCCCATCCATTTGAGGATGATACGCTGAGCTAAAAGACAAACGTGTCCCTATCTTCTTCCATAAAGTCCTCTAGAAATGTCCTACAAACTTGGTATGTCGATCAGAAACAATACTCCTTGGCAAGCCGTGAAGTCTGACAACTTCCTTGAAAAATAGGTTTGCAATATGAGTTGCGTCACTGGTTTTCTAGCATGGTATAAAATGTGCCATCTTTGAAAATATGTCTACCACCACAAATATTGAATCAAATCCTCTTTGTGTCCTTGGTAGTCCCAATATAAAATCCATGCTCACTCCATCCCACGACCTTTTTGGTATGGGTAATGGTTGATATAACCCCGTGTTCTGCCTTCTTCCTTTTGTGTGTTGACAAATCCTGTATCTGTCCACAAATTTCTTAACATATGTGCTCATCCCTGGCCAAAAATATGAGCCATTCAACTTTGAGAACATCTTATCATGATTGAAATGTTCGACCAATCCTCCACTATGTTTTTTCTTCAGCAGATTCTCCCTCATGGAGCATTTTGGAATACATAGTTGATTGCCCCTGAATAATAATCCATCCTAGATCATATATTCAGTCCATTGGCTTCTGTCCCTGAGAATTGGATTCTCAGATGCCTCATACGCTTCTTTAAAATCTGGGTCATCCTTGTACATTTCTTTGAGGTTATCAAAACCCAAATTTTTGACTCTGAATTCCTGCATCAGTAAACATTTCCTGCTCAAAGCATCAACAACTTTATTAGCAGTTCCAGAAATATGTTTAATTACAAAAGTAAAATTATGCATGTATTAAACCCATTGATCATGCTTTTGGTTCAACTTCTCTGTTGAGTCATGATTTGTAAAGCATGATTGTCATTGTACAAAACAAACTCTTTAGGAACCAAATAATGTCTCCATTTCTTTAGCGCTTGTATGACTGCATAAAATTCCTTTTCATATGTTGAGTATTTAATCTTCACTTCATTCATCTTTTCGCTGAAGTATGCAATTGGCCTGTTATCCTGGCTCAAGACTGCTCCAATCACAAACCCAATCACGTCACACTTGACCTGGAATGTCTTGCTAAAATTTGGCAAAACCAAAATTGGCTATTCCGTGATCTTCTTCTTCAGCAGATTGAAGCTCTTCTCTGCTTCCTCTATCTAGTGAAAATATTTGTGTCTTTTCTTCACTGTCTCCATCATCAGTGCATTAATTCCACTGAAATTTCAGATGAATTTCCTGTAGAAACTAGCTAAACCATGGAAGCTTCGAACTTCAAACACACCTTTCCGTGATGGCCAATTTTTAATCGCTTCTACCATTTCGGGATCCATCTTCAACTCATTCACAAAGATAAAAAATCCCAAATTAATCAGCAATTTCTCTTGCTGCAATCTCCTCATCACTGCAGCTAAATGCTTTAAGTGCTCTGCTTCTATCTTGCTAAAAATTAATATATCATCAAGATATACAATGACAAATTTCCCAATGAATTCCTTCAGGACTTTGTTCATCAACCTCATGAAAGTATTGGGTGCATTTGTTAAACCAAATGGCATGACAAGCCATTCATACATCCCCTCATTCGTCTTGAATGTTGTCTTCCATTAATCACCTTCTCTCATATGAATTTGATGATATCTTCTTTTCAAATCAATTTTTGAAAAGAATCTTGCTCCACTCAAGAAATCCATCAAGTCATCCATCCTTGGCAATGGAAATTTGTATCTGATGGTAATCTTATTGATTACCCTTGAGTCTGTACACATTATCCAGCCTCCATCTTTCTTTGGGCTAAGCATTGTTGGAACAATGCATGGAATCAAGCTCTCCCTAATCAATCCTTTGTCCATTAAATCCTGGACTTGTCTCTTGACTTCTTCATTTTTCTGCAGCATCAACCTGTATGTCACTTTGTTCGGTAAACATGATCCAAGTATAAGATCAATGTGATGACTTATACTCCTAATAGGTGGTAACAAACAAGGTAGTTCGTCCACTACTATATCATCAAACTCTTCCAACAACTTCTGGATTTCCTCCGGTAAATCATCTATCCTTGTACTGGTCCAAACAATTCTTGGCTTCCTGAACAAAATAAATTGTGTGTCTTCCTTCTTCTTAACCTTTTTAAGAAGTTCCTTCCCACTCATGAGAAGTACAGTGTTGCTCATCTCTCCTTTCACTTCTTTATCCTTAATCGGAAACAACATGTGAGTTCTCCCATTCTTCTCCAGGGTGTATGTGTTCTTTCTCCCATCATGAACCACATTTCTGTCATATTGCCACAGTCTACCCAGCAATAGATGACAAAAATCCATGGGAATGACATCACATAATATTTCATCCTTATATCCCCCTATTTTAAATTCAGCTAAACACTGTTTAGTGACATTTACCTGATGTCCTTTTTGTAGCCATGAAACTCTGTATGGACTTGGATGCACAATAGTCTCCAGCTCCATCTTTTCTACCATCTCTGTAGAAATGAGATTGTCTGTGCTACCACTGTCCACGATGAATTTGCATACCCTGTCTTTTGATTTGCAAGCAGTCCTAAATAGAATATTTCTTTGGGCTGGGTTTTCTGCCTCCTTCTCTGGCATTAAGAGAACTTTCCTCATCATCAAGGATCTTCCGCCCTCAACATATTTTGCTTCAACATTCCATCTTTGATCTTCGGAAATGTGAGTTTCACCACCATCTTTCTTCTCATCTAGACACTCATAAGATTTATGTCTTCTTTTCCCACAGATAAAAAATTTCACTTCACCGCCTCTGCCTCTTCCTCTTCCTCTGGCTCAAGGAAAAGTGTTTCTATAAGCATACTTCCCTCTCTATGAACTTCCTCCTCTCTCATGTTGAGTTTGGGGTCTTTTCCCCTCTTCTTGAGGTCTCTAAGTTCTGTCTTGGGCAATTGTTTTGCCTCTGGTTTGACTTTTGCCTCAGCTTCTTTGACCTTGTTTTTGGCTCAACTTCTCTTCATATTTCAGAGACATTGATAAGAATCCTCTACAGTTTGAATGATCATCATGTTCATATCATATTGAATGTCATATCACATACCATTCATGTGCCTGACAACCTTTTCATCATCACTTTCCCAGTGACCTACTCTAATGTTTATCTTGTAGAACTCTTCAGTGTATTCTTTCACTGACATCAACTTCTGTCTCAAATTCTACATCCTCTGAAATAGAGTGATTTGATAATCCCTGGGTATAAATTTGGCTTTCGTCTTTGCAACCATTCTATCCCAGCTCTTGATTTTTTGCTTTCCCTTGCAGTGTCTGTCAACCTGCAGTTCATCCCACCATAGTGTTGTATGCCCTTTAATCTTGGTAATGGCATGTTTGACCTTCTTGTCTTCCTCGACATCCTCATAGTCAATATATTTATCCAGAGCTCTAATCTAGTCTAGAAGCTCTTCAACATCCAAGTTTCCTTCATATACCAGAATGTCCATTTTTGCTTTGGCACCTATCCTTGAAATAGCCCTGAATAGGCATTCTTCTGCAGCATCCTTGACTACAATTTCTTCGTTTCCAGCTTCATTTCACTCTCACCCTCACTGATATCCCCAACATTAATTATGTGCCTCTGTGTTGTCTCCATGGCATCAATCCTAGCACGTAGTTCACGCATTTCTCTTTCCACTGAGCATTGGCATGGGCCTATCTCTTCTTCTCGATGACATGGCTGAGAAATGTTCCTCTTTTCTTTTCTATAGAAAATAAAGAACTTTTTATGTGCTCTGATACCACTTGGTGTGTATTAGAGTACTCTTCTTCCTCTTGCTTTCTCCGTCTGCAATATACAAATAGACTCAAGCTCTGATACCACAACTAATGCAACCCTCGGGTCGAGGTCTATGTAGGATCTTTCTAAATCTTCCCTTGAGTCAGATTGACTCTTTGATTTCCCCTCAGGGAATATCTCATACACTCACGGTGTATCCATGGGTCCTTATGAATTGAGATTGCATGAACAAACACCAGGCACCAACTGAAATCTCCTTGAACACGATAGCGTCATGCCCTTCGCTAATTTGGGACTTCGGGTATCACAATTTTGTGATCCATATTGTCAAGTTTCTCAGCCCTCTACTACCAAAACCTGAAATGTCAATTCACCGAAATGTTTGGCTATGTCCTCCTCCATAGCCGTATCGCGTTTCACGATTTCATGAATCCCGGAACAAGGAACCCCTACCTCTTGCCTTTGAAAATGTAGAAATTCCAAACCCTGATGTGTTCAGCAAAGAATGGCTCCCCTATGGTACTTTTCTCCGATTCAGAGTTTCGGAATTTGTGTCTTCGTGAATCCTATTGCAAGGCTTCTGACTCTCCAATCTACGAAACCCCGAAACATTCAACGAAGTTTTGACTCCGCCTGGTGACAAGTACACCACCTGTCTTCTCTGCTGTCTTCTATCTCTGACATAGATTCTTGCCACCTGTCACACCAATATTTCTGGCTTTCAGGATTTGAGAAAACCTCCGACAACTATTCGTCTACACTCCGGATTTACGAACCCCGATTTACCGAAATGATGTTGACAGCTCAACAGTTACGATAAACGATTGCTATTGAATCCTGGACCCCATGAGATGATTTTTTCCAAACCTTATCCAACTTGCAACTCCTCTAGATTCTACAGTCCTCGTGACTTTGTGAATTATCCACAGAGAATTCCGACCGCTCGTCTCCTTCTTGACATCTCTTGCGAAATGAACCAGTGTTATTTCATTGGAACTTAACTTCTGCAAAATGTTTTAAATCTTCGTCTCCCTTTGGATTCTTTCAAATTTCCTGACCCTCCTGAGCTTTCACTTGTGACTCAAGTCTCAAAAGGACCCCTGCATGCACTCCTTGCGGCAGACTTCAAATACTTCAAAGTATTTGATCTTTCAACTCTGTGCACTTTCTGCAATAGTAGTCCTTCAACTCTCCCCTTGGTTGATAAGTTCTAAGATTTTAACCAGCCTGTGCACACCTTGCACAACTTTCTGTGCTTCACTTGCACATCTGCTGTAATGAGAACAACGGTATCCCTCCTGATCTTTTTAGAGATAAACTCTGAACCTTCGTCAATGCACTCCTTGTGGACATTTCACTGCACTCCTTGCAGGAACTCTCTCACTCAGGAAGAGAAACAATTGAAACTCATTCTCTCTCTCTCAGACTTCAAACATTCAACATGAAATCATACATACCCACACTATTAAAGAAAATGCATAATAGAGAGAATAAACAACTGTAAGCATATCATTCACCATGTATAAACAGAAAACATCATAACACCATGAAATTTTACTCAAAGCTTCATATATTAATTCAAATCTCTTGTACATGGGTTCTTCTCTACAACTCTTTGCTACAGCTCTATGCTTATGTTATAATGATACAATAATACAAATACGAGGGTGTCTATATCCATTTTCCCTCATGTTCTTCTAAACTGTCTAAACTCTAATTCAAACCTACCTACTTTCATTAACTATGCATAAATGCCTCTACCTTCTACAGATGAGAGCGAATCGCTCATGATCTGTTTACAATACGCAAGTACGCTTCCCTTTAACCATTACATTAATGCTTCAAAAACATTTCGAAAACATGCACTGGTGATCTTCCAGTTGTCTTCTGCCTTCACGCTCGTTTGGCTGTGGACGATGCTCCTGCATCAAATGTTGATGTGACTGAATGCAATTTAGGTACAAAGGAGGATCCAAAGTATGTTAAATTGTCTAGTAGTTTGTCAAAGGAACAAAGGGATTATTGTGTTAAGAAGGAGTTTGTTGATGTGTTTTCCTAGAAATATGAAGATTTAAGAACATATGGCACAAACATCATTGAAAATAGGATCCCTTTGAAAGAGGAGACCAAGAATTTTAGGCAGAAACTCAAACAGATAAATCCCATGCTACTGTCTATTATGGAAAAAGAAGTGAAGAAGTTGTTGGATGCCAAAATTATCATTCCTTTGAAATACTCTGAGTGGGTGGCTAACTTGGTCCCTGTGAGGAAGAATAATGGGGAAATTATACTATGTGTTGATTTTAGGAATTTGAAAAGATAATTACCCCTTTCCAAAGATGGAGCACATTTTACATAGAGTCACTGGTTCATCTAGGATGTCTATGATGGATGGATTTTCTGGCTACAGTCAGATCTCTATCTTGCATGAAGATAGATAGAAGACAACCTTTACTACTCCTTGGGGCACATTAATGTATGCTAAAATTCCCTTTGGATTGATGAATGTAGGAGCGATCTTTCAATGAGCAATGGACATTGCCTTTATTAGGGAGAAGGACAGGTTTGTAGTCATCTATCTAGATTCCATTACAATGTTCTCAAAATATGATAAAGAGCATTATCATCATTTGAAAAAGGTCTTCTTGAAGTGCATAAAGTTTGGTCTCTCTCTCAATCCTAAGAAGCCTTTGTTTGCTATGAAGGAAGGTAAGTTATTGGGACACATTGTATCGGAAGAAGGGATAAGAATTGATCCAAGCATAGTATAGGCCATTCAAACCTTATCTTCTCCTAGATCCAAGAAAGAAGTTCAATCTTTCTTGGGAAAAATCAATTTTCTATGAAGATTCATCTCTAACTTTGTTGAATTAGTGAGGTACATTACAACCATGCTTAGGAAAGTAAATGAGGTTAAATGGACTACTGAGGCTGGAGAATATTTTTATCATATAAAAAAAGACTTGATTGAAGCACATGCACTCATCATCCCTGACTATTCCAGGGAGTTTCTGATATTTTCCTTTGCCTCATTTGACACATTGGTTGTTGTTTTGCTGCAGAAAAATACAGGGGGGTTAGAGCAGCCTCTTTATTTTTTTAGTAGAGCATTGACGGATGCAGAAATGAGATATGATATCATAGAAAAGCAGGCCTATGCTTTGGTCAAATCCCTCAAATATTTCATAGTTTATGTTATGAACTATAAGATTGTTGCATATGTCCCTTCAGCCTCAATGAAAGAGATACTTATCCATCCTGACATAGATGGGAAGAGGAGCAAATGGATTGCTAAAATTATGGAATTTGACCTTGAAATGAAGCCCACTAAATTACTGAAAGGCCAAGGTTTAGCCAGGTTGTTGGCTGAATCAAATTGCAAAGATTTAGGGGTTAATTTCATGAATGTAAACTTAGAAAATCAGCAAGTTGATTTTGCTGATAAAAGGTCCCATATCAGCCCAAATTTGGTAGAATGCACTTGGTATAAAGACATCATATATTTTCTATAGAAGTTGCAGCCTCTTGATATTTTGGACAAGAACAAGGTGAGAGCGTTGAAGCTTAAATCAATCAGATATTGTATCATTGATCATGTATTGTATTGGAAATATCCTCTACGAGTTCTTTTGAGATGACTGGATCCACAGGAGGCCCAAAAGGCCATGACTAACTTTCATGATATCTTGTGTAGGGGCCATTATTTTTGGAGAAACACAACCTATAAGATCCTCAAAGCTGGGTATTTATGGCCTAGCCTTTTTATTGATGTTTGTGCAAATATTAGAGCTTGTGTCAAATGCCAAAATTTTTCTAGAAAGCAACAATTCAAATCTTTTCCTTTCAATCTTGTGGTGGTTTCTGGACCTTTTCAACAATGGGGTCCTGAATTCATTGGGGAAATCCATCCAGCTTCAAGTGGTCATCAAAGGTGGATTTTTACTACCATTGATTACTTCACCAAGTGGATATAAGCCATTCCCACAAGGAATGCCTCTCACAAGGTAATCATTAGTTTTCTTGAGGATATCATGTCAATATTTGGTTGTCCAAACATGATTGTTACTGAAAATGTTGCCTCCCTCAAATCTGAAATTTTCATTATGGGCTGATAGAGTTACAACAAAGAGGTCACTTGGTGTTTCCCCTTTTCATCTTGTATATGGAGTTGAGGCTATATTTCCTACTCAACTTGCCTTTTGTGTGGAAAAATTCCTCTAGGACTACCAAGGAGAACTGATGATATGGTCAAGAGGATACAACAACTGGTAGAGGTGCAACATAATAGGGAGAAACTACTTGACAAAGAATAGGACCATCAACATAAGATCAAGCAAGCCTTTGACAAGGAGGTAAGAAAATAAGATTTTCGGCTGGGAGATATAGTTCTCAACTGGGATGCACCCAAGAAAGACAAAGGCAAACATGGTAAATTTGAAGCCTTGTGGATTGGTCCTTTCAATATTTCTAAGGTATTTTCAAATAACACTTATAAATCGTAGAACTTGGAGGATTCTGAAGTTTTTGGTGGCCTTGTCAATGGGAAATTTCTGAATTTTATTTTTTCTTAATCCATGATTGGCTTTCCATTCATTGTAAATATCCCTTTTTCCTTTTATTTTTGTTTGAATAAGTGACCCCATAGCCCTAGGATAAGACACTGAAGCTGCTTGTTCTTGGAAGCTCATAGGGAGCATGTCATCCCCTGTAGAGCCAAATGTTATCACATGAAGTTGTTAAGGGTCACATATAGGTTTTGTTAATACCTAAGTTTGCACCCCTGCCCCATATCTCTCTTTTCCACATACCTTCCTAGAAAATTTTCCTCTTCTGGTTGATAAATTCGGTTTCCCTTTTGTTCAATAAATTGGTTTTCCTTAGTGTATTTCTTGATTGACACTTTGCACAAAGTTTGTCTATTTCTATTGAAGGATAAACACATATAATTACTGGTCATATTATTTTCCATTGATTGAGCTCCAAGCAGGTCGTCCAAGTTCTTTGTTTTCACAGGAAACAACCATGAGAACAAAATAAAACATTCAGAGTAGTCCATTTTGGGCTTGAAATACAAGAAAAAAAATAGGTTCAATTTCCAACGGTGGAGATCCCATGTACAATTCATATTAGTGGATCTCGTGCATTCGGAGTTCCAAATTTATGCAAGGTTTAATGACCAGACAGAAGCCCCAAGGTACCGAAGTGATAAAGCATGTGACACTCATCTGTCGAGGGTACATGGAATTCATTTCATACCACCATGTCACTCTGTGCATGTACTACTCCGAGAGTTATACAAACTCTACATGCAAAAACTCCTGAACAATGAAGTGATGAAGAAACTTGGCACCCATCAGTTGAGACACATGGCCCACTCGTCAGTCATGACACATGGCACTCATTCCAGGTCATTTGGTTGCATCATTCTCCCTTTTCCACATGACCTGTGTCACCCTTATTTCCATGACACGTCAGCACAATGACGTCAGGCCACCCCGTCAGATTCCAGAGATCATCCTTTGAAAGGTATTACTGTTCAATATCCAAAGCTCCCGAACGCCAAAATTGGTGCCATCTCTAAACATGGTTAAAAGGATCCTAGAGTTGGAAGGCAAATGAACTTTAGTAGGGGTGCTAGAATAGTAGGGTTACCCAGATCACAGATTGCAACAAGATCAATGAACACACTTCATTGTGAAGATGGAACATGATTGAATGTTAAAATCCTAGAGTGGTCCCGCAATCGAAACCATGGTATGGCTAGTGAGGTATGTGGCAGTTGGTGGTGGATTGTGGGAGTCAAAGAAGTGTGGATCCAAACCTCCCTTGACAAATTCCAAAATCATGTGCTTATATAGGGTCCAATCCAAGAGCAACGCATGGAAACAATGCTAGGAGTTAAGCCAAATCATGAAAGGAAAATGACAAGGAGAAGAAGAACACTAGCATACCATGACCAGTCTATCACTAGAGGAAAGAGTGAGGAAACTGTGGAGAGGGTTCATTATGCCAAAATGACCCAGAGATCTCCTTGTTGAAATAAGAAGCCTCATCCTGATCCCATAGAAAAATTAGTTAATGAAAGGAGGACTGGTGGTTGAACAATCGACTACCCCCTTAAATGGGAGCATGGAGGGTCTAGTCGAGGAGACAGAAAACTATCAGTCCGAAGTACCACAGGGGGAATTTTTTCCTACAATCCCAGATTGACCCGGGTTTCCTTCTGAAGGAAGGAACAAGATAGGTGGAGAACTTTCTGTAAGGGGAGAAAAGGTGTGCAAAAATAATACATGTGAGGACATACAAGAGAATACACACGACACTGGAGAAGACACGCCCAAGTAGCAAGACATGTCATTCATTTTTTATTAGAGTGGTTGCCAACAAACTCCTTGATTTTAGCAGTTTGTTAGATCTGTTGGTACATATGTTATACTTGTATCTTTTTGTGGAGAATTTTAGGATAGTAATTCCATCTCACACTCCTAGATGTTGTCTACTTTTTTTATTATAAATACATCGGATGAGTGATATGAGAGTTTCTGATGGTTGAGAAGAGCTCCCTTTTTGTAATATTGTGATTAAACAAAGTTGTTCTCTGGTTATGTATGAGATTTGAGACATTTTCATTAATAGAAGTCAGTTTCCTTTCATCATCTTGTTTCTTCTTATTCTGAAATGCTCATGATTGGATGATCCATATGAGATGTTATGGTTGTGTTATAATGGATTTTTTATTATAATGTTTCTATGAATGTTTTTTAGTGTTCTAAACTTTAAGTTCAAGAATTTCTTGTGACTGAGTTTTTCTTATCCTAGCTGCTTGAAGGCCTAATGCTTATAGTAGACCTATTCAACTTCCTCCCTAAGTCTTCCTTCTATTCACCTTTATCCTTAAACCACTGACTAAAGTTAATCAAAACTTCATTTTCTTATGCATGCTAGCCTAGATCTCTATGTTAGAACATTCTTCTGTTGATCTTTGTCCATTTGACCTTTAATCATTAATTTATATTTACAAATATTTTGATGGGTACTGGGCTTATCCTCTTGCAATTTGAGGGTGATTATCAGTGCTAATTGTATCCACCATCATCGACATGAAACATACACAAGAAAGTGATATAATATGGTGAATCGAATGAGTATGAACTGACACAGGAAATGGAAACAGGTAATACTATAGATGGATGGTTTGAAGTGAAAATTCCCTTGAACATGATGAGGCATGACAAGTGACTTGGAAGCATTGACTCGATGAGTACCAAGAACATAATGTGATGGAAATAAGATAACTTTTTGAATGGAACAAAAAATTATAATGACACATGGAATTGTTATGACTTAGAAAAAAGTAGATTACCCAACTGTAAGACGAGACACAAACATGTTCCATGTTCAACGGTGACAATAGATGCCATAAAGGATTCCAAAACAATTGAACCACTTCCTTAATTGTTTTCCCCATCATGACTGATGAGTACCTCTTTATTTTTTAATGAGCTTGAGGAGGATAAAATATTCTTGGTATAGCTCATCCTTTGGATGAGTCCCTTGTAATATGTTTAACGAATCTTAAGAAGGAGGGGTTCGGTCCTAGATGGGTATTGGAGATTGGAATCACATAGGTCCTTCGATGCATAGTTTTATGAGCCCAAAGAAGGTAAAATCAATGATTTTTCACATTTAGAGAGTCTAATAAGAACTTAAAGATGAATACATGGATGAATTTTTCATAAATTTAGTCTCCCAAGCCTAAAAATAGTGTAAAAAAAATGCACAGGAGAACTCTTCTAATCATTCTTGACTAGAGTATTCATTTTTTGTAATTAGTCTTGAAAGGCTGAAAAAGAGATAAACTACCACTTGAATGATGCCCTTTCAAACCTCTTAATGAGTGTAAAAGGAAACAAGCTCACTTGACAATATTTTCATGTGTACATAATCTGAAAAGAGATTAAAGGATACACCAAAGAGTTCCATTTTTGTATAGCTTTTATGAGTACGAAAAAGAGATAAAAGTATACTCGGTAACCTATTCTCATGTATTAACGAGCAAGAGAAAGAACAAATATTGAGATCGGTAACCTATTCTCATGTATTTATGATCACGAGAAAGAAAAAATAATGAGTTCGGTAACCTATTCTCATGTATTTACTAGCACAAGAAAGAATAAGACTAAGCTCGTTCTAGAAAAGACTACTACCTTATGACAAGAACGACCCCCAAATGAGGATCACTCCTAGCAACATTTGTCTCTAGAGGTATTTTTCCCCTAGATTGAATAATAGAAGCTAGTGGCTTCACTCTAGAATGATGTCCAAAGGCTGGAGACCTGCCCCCCAATATTCATTTTTTTCGGTGACACTTCTTCTTTCCTCATTTAGGTGTCTAGTTACTAATAGGAATATTTTCACTAGGAGGAGGAAAAGAAGGTTCAAGTACTTGATCCAAAGTGAGACTTGATTCATATGGAGGGGGGTCTGGTTCATTTTTTAACGAGATTGATAGAGACAATGAACTATGCTCATCAAGACTAGGTACTACCAAAGGATCAAATGATGTTATGGATTGTCGCACCTAATTTGAAATCATATTTAATGTGGAAAATTGTGCGGTGGTAGGAGAGGGAAAAGGAAAAACCCCCATGAGTGAGGAATCCTTAAGAATACCTACTCCTACACTCTCAAGACCAGACTGTCCTAGAAAAGGGACATTATTCACTGCAACATTGGGGAGACTTGGAGTTTTATAGTCAAGTTGGTCAACGATGATAATTTTTCCTTGATGGGGAAATTGTAAGATATGTGTTAAGCCCTAATATTGACCTACTCCTACACTCTCAAGACTAGATTGTCCTAGAAAAGGGACATTATTCACTGCAACATTGGGAAGATTTGGAGTTTTATAGTCAAGTTGGTCAATGATGATAATTTTTCCTTGATGGGGAAATTGTAAGATATGAAACACCATAGGTACAACTGTAGTCATCGCATAGAAAAAAATATGACCAAATAAAAATTTGTAATATGAGGGTGTGTCAACCACTCCCATATCGACCGAAACAGTCTTACCCTTAAATATCACAGTGAAATATTGAACGAGTCTGTGAGGTTGGAAACCATGTCCATCAAACACTTTCAAGGTGGTAGGGGGATGACTATGTTTAGGAGAACCAAGGGCTCTCCAACAAGATGAAGACATGACACAAGTGGAGGCTCCCTCATTCAAAACCGTGTGATAGATGTTTTTTGCACCAACCAAAATTTGAATTTGGAATTCAAAGTGGTGGGAGAGATTCTCCATAAAATAATCCAGATTAAACATAATCAGGTTCGGTTCCTCTTGATCCATAGATCCAATGGATGACAACAAGGTTCTGCATTTACTTGGACAGTTCTGTAGAAATTCGAGGGTTGACATAGCACAAGGCACCTGTGCCAAATCTTTAAAGACATTGTTGTCCTAGAAAGCACGTGAATTTAGATTAAATGTCTCTTTTAAAATTACACACTTGGGCGAGAACAGCAACACATCAGAAACTGGATTCTCAATTTGAAGAGGATTGGAATATGGAGGAGGAGTGGATGTAGAGGGATGAACGGCAACCTTTCCTTTAGCTTGATCACTTGGAGGAGTGTCACAATTATTTTCCCGACTTCTGATATTAATTGTCTTAAACATGTACACCTCAAAGGATCTTGTGGAAGAATCCCCATGGTGGGAATGATCTGCATCACCCCCTTATGTAGGGGTAGTTTTTTTTTGTAACTAGATGTTGTAGCTAAACCAGTTGGAGGTACCCTTAAAAAATTTAGCGATAGCCTCACGATGAGGGTAGTATTTC